>JABFOX010003478.1:0-10300 GCA_022817665.1 Axea sp. ZL-2020
CATGTTTCTTTGCTCTTGAAGTCATGAATTGAATAATATAAAATATAGATTTCTAGTTAATAAAAGATATGGAACTGACTTGTGGAAATTATGTAACAAATATGACCGTAAATTTCCAGAACATACAGTTTACAATGTTGCACTTCAATTCGTAAGATATATCTATGATTTTATTATAAATTAATATTTATGATTAATAATTTGTTTTGTTTTTTTTTGCTTGTTTGTTTTTTTTAAATAAAAGTGGATATCTACAGTTTATAAAATACTATTATTGATTTCATTAAATTAAAAATTAATAATCTCAAATTAAAATGATGTTTATTTTAACAATATTACTATGTTATTTAATAATTCAATATTTTTTTAAGCTATTATAAAATGTATAATATTAATTAGTATTTATAAATAATTTTTAGGTTGATGTGATAGAATACATTCATTCCAAAAAATATATACATGGAGATATAAAAGGAGGTAATTTACTTTTAGATTTAAAGTCACCTAACAATGTTTACCTTGTTGATTTTGGTCTTGCATGCCATTATACTACTAAAGATGAATTCAAACCTGATCCAAAAAAGGCTCATAATGGAACACCAGAATATACAAGCAGAGATGCCCACTGTGGAGGTAATAATATTTAATAAATAGTTTTAAAAATAACAAAATTGAAGTGTTCCATATTAAATTACTGAGATATAATATAATGTTATATTATTAAGACGGAGATTGAAGTATTATAATATTACTGATTTAATATATTTGTTATATGTTTAATTTTTTAATAAAAATAATACTTTTAAATAAATTTTATACTTATTCTTCGAATATATATTTTTAAAACATTAAATTTATTAATTAATTTTTTAGTCCCTACTATGAGAGGTGACATGGAAATACTTGGTTTCAATATAATTCAGTGGCTTTGTGGAAATTTACCTTGGGAAGACATCAAGGATTCTTCAAAAATACAGAAAGAAAAACAAGAAGCATTTAAAAACATACCTAAGTTTCTAAATAAGTGTTTCAAAAATGCTGTTCCAGAAACTGTCACTGAATACATGAAGTTAGTAGACCACCTTAAGTTTCAAGAATCTCCAAATTATGATAAATTTAGGAGTATTGTAATTAAAGGACTAAAAGGATTACATAAAGAACCTTATGGCAAGTTAGAGTTTGAAAGTGATTGCAAATCAAAAACTTCTTTGGCAAAGAAAATGAAAACTGATATAGAAACAAATGATAAAACATTAAGAGTTGATCTAGTTCGACTACCTAAAGTAAAGTCAGACAATTTTGATAACAGCAGTAATATTCTTGTTGATGCAAAGTTTGAAACTGGTGCAGCAGCATTTAACCACTTGCTAGATCATGTTGATTTTGATTCTGATTCAGAATATGATATTCAAATTAAGAAGAGAAGAAAGAAAGATGAACAGTCAGAATCAACTGAAACTCCAGTGAAGAAAAGGCAAAATCGTAAAAAGAAAGTAGAAAAATCACCTAATAAAAAAGAACACGTTAGTAAACAGTTACATGATAGTACAATGTTAATAATATTTTAACCTTTACAAGTATAAACTGTTCAAATTATTTTAATTATCTTTTATTTATACAAATGTATTATTTCTAATTAATTATACTTAATATTACAGGAAACTTTACTAAAAAATACAAGAACATTAAGAACTCCTACATCCTCTAGAACTACCACACCCTCTAGAACTACTCCACAAAGAACAAAGAAAACTAAACCAAAATATATCGACGATTCAAATGAAGATATGTTTGATAAATAATAAATAAATGTAATGTAATTTAAAGTCGTTACAACGATTTTTTGCATAATTCCATAAATTGTCATATCAGTGTTACATTTTTTATGTATTTAAATCGAATAATCTAAGAACTACATTAATTTCTTTATCTAAATAATTATCGTTTTGGTTCATAAATTACATTTTTGTAAAATGTTGTATACAGTTTTTATATTGTAGTTTTTAGTCCATTTGTCATATAAACTGGTTTTATTATAAATACAAATCTTAACACGATATTATAATCAATATTTTTTGTTTATTTGTGATTTTTATGTTATGTTATAAATTAAAAATACATTTACAAGGTATGTTCTTTTTGTAACAATCATTTATAATAAATCATGATATTTAACAAATATTAATAGTTTTTATACTTTTGTAATTTAAATATATATATATATTTTTTTTTTTATTAGTATGGAATAATTGATATTTATATTTCAATGAAATACATCATGAAAACTCATTTGCTCAAGAACCCTAAAAGTATCAATAAAACGAGAAAACATTTAGAAAACAAAGGCCCAAGATATATGTTTATTTTCCAGTGCATAGAGTTCGTAATACTTATAACATTTCTGCAATTACCAACAGTTCAAGGTAGATATTAAGTCTAGCAGCCAGTAGGGGTCCTTGGTGTCGTAGGATAAATCCAAAGAAAATCCCTCTGAGTAACTAGTTTTCATCACCGATGTCATCAGTGATGCCAACATAATTTTTTTAGTAACTAATTTTTAAAATGGCGATTACGCAGTTTGCAAATAACCTCTGATCTATTGGCTCTGTTTTATAATTTCCAAAAAAATAATATAAAACTTAATTCGGTAAGTAAAACTAGTTATTAAAGTATTCAGCTAAAAAAATATTGATAAATTGTTATTCATTACTTGTGATCATTAATCAATGAAGTAATCTAAATTTTATTTACAAACTATTTCAAGACTTATATGAAATTATACCTAGAAACGTCATTGGCCAAAAATAAATCTTTTTTCTTGGAGAAAATTGCTTGTCAATTATAAACCGCTTCTTTCAAAATGGAAAAAGCAATTTCCAATGACCTAAAGCTTGCTCCACTTCGAAAACTTGATGACTTTATTTTGAGCGAAGCAAGATTTCAGATTCCTAATTTTAAAGATTTGGAAAAATGGGGCAATAGAGTCGTCAGCAATTTACTTTATTATCAAACAAACTACTTTGTACTTGCCATTGTCATATTTCTCATCGTTGGGTATGTGTATTTGCTTTGTATTTATTTTTGAAATGTTGATTTTTATTTCTCTTTTTTTTAATTAGGAATATTAAATATATATCAGTACCATATTAATTGTATTAAAAATTATTTACAATTATATAATTTCATTATTCCATTACATAATTTAATGATTTACAATAATTTTATAAATGATATAATTACAATTTTATGATTTATATTAAAATATTAAAACCAAAATAGACTTGTTTAATTATTTTGTAATTAATATGCTTTCATAATTACTTTATAGATATCTTAATCCTGAGAAAATGATATTAGGTTTTGTGGCAATGTCTATTTTGGTGGGAGTTTTTGCATATTTTTCTACAGAAGGAAGAGCAATTCATAACTTTAAAAGAAACTACCCAGTTGCTGGTATTTGTCTTGTTACATTCAGTGGTTGTTTTGTAACTTACACTTTAGGATCTATGTTGGTTTTCTTGATTGGAATTCTGTTGCCATTCTGTGGTAAGATGTAAACTATTTTATTAACATTAATTTATATTATATTAAAATAATATTATATATTTTTTCAATACAAAATAAAATATGTGTATATATTTCATTGTACATTGTATAAGTCTCAAATCAAATTAATTTTACTGTTTATAATTTATGATTTAATGTAAAATTACTTTTCAGTCATCTTTGTTCATGCTTCATTGAGGTTGCGCAATATTAAGAACAAAGTTGTAAATAAAATTGAAGGCATCGGACTTAAGCAGACACCGATGGGATTGTTTTTGGAAAGCCTTGGTATGGAGCAAGAACTGTTTGGTTTAAATTTCTCTCAGTAATCGAATCTCATCTTTATTACATCGAGTGCAAACAACACATATATTAATTAAAAAGTTACAGCAATATTCGAGTAACAGTAAATAATTAAGAAACTATACCAAATTGATTATTATGAATAGAATAATATTATTTTTTTACATAATCGTTTATGGAAATATATTTATATCTTAATAGAAGTTCTGAAAGAAACATATAATCATTATCAGTTTAACTATTTATTTATTAAAATACTGCATTAATTTATAAATAATAGATCTCGAAAACTAACCCACTTAACAATAGAATAGGGCAAATAAACATGCTTTAATGAATTCCTTCAATTATTACATTTTATATAATATATATATTAATAAGTGTTACAAAATCAAAGAATAAGTAAGAAAATGGCATGTTAATTTTATTTTTGTTCATTTATGAGACAATTATGAAATATTTGTAGAGTAAAATATGAAGTTCAATTTTGTATATATATATATATTATGAATGTTTGCAAAAATAAAGGTAATAATGTTGTGTATAATCGACGAATTTATTGAAATTTGTTATTATAGATACTGTAAGCTTTGTCGTTAAATACAAATAATATATATTGCTTTGTGTATGAATTTTATTTAATAAAAAATAACACATTCAAATAATTGTCTTAGTATTTCATAACTTTTATTTTGCTTTCTGTAATAATTTTACAAATTTTAAATGCGTCCTTTTGCATATTTTAAATTAAAAGAAAAAATTAATTATTTTACAGACATTACGTTAATGCAATGGTATTTTGAAATAGAATATCAATTGTCAAAGTTTCAACATACGGATTGAAAAAATATGATAAGGTATATATTTGTTTGTTAAATTATTTCATTTATTACCATTGCATTAACAATCATCATTTCTGTCTAATTTTGACAATTGTTTTGATTTTGACTTCATAGAGGATGTCACTGGCTTTACCTTGCGTGCACAGACCAGTCTAATTCAAAAGGGCGCAGTTAACAACTAGCCCACACGTTATTTGGTCAACAAATAGGTTCTTTTATATTCCTCAGTGGTGAGAATTAAGACTTTAATTATATTATCAGAATAACTTTTTATATTGTAGATATTTACATATTCTAGTTAATGTAATATATATTTTTTTGAATAAATTATAATTATTTTTAATCTGTCTGATTAATTTATTATCCTTTTATAATATTAATATTAATTAAGTAATATATATAATACTTTCCCTTTAAATATAGTTTTAGTGTATAATTACAAATTACATTTATTATAATTATAATTCTCATATAGTTAAAGATCTAACGTATAAAACAAAAGATCTGTTATTTGTGAAACTTTAATTATTATATAAAATAAATGTAATATTTGTAAATATTACTATGAATGTAATATATAATTTTACTCATAATTAGTAGATATACACTAATAGGAAATATTAGTTTGTATATAAGAGAATATAATGCTTATTAGAAAGTTATATATACAGCGTTTACTAAGTAAACCTAGACAAATTTATTTTTTTAACTATATAATATTTATGCCAAAGGTTGTGGTTGCTGTACACGGATGTTTTATGTATGTAGTAAAGAGTCATAACATTAAAATAACTTAGATGGAATTAAATTAATATATTTCTGTGATATTCATGGTCACTCATGATATAATTAAGGTTACAACAAACTGAACAGTTATTGTTGCAATTACTTTTCATAATGTATCAATTATATACAAATAATTAAAATTTTTATCAAACATCTCTAATGACTGATTCATAAATTTGCATAAGAGAATTATACTTGAAGTCTTATTGAATCCAATACATTTCTGAATAATTCTTAAAGTGTTTTAAATATTTAATTATTCAAAAACCTATTAAAACGTTATGAACAAGTAGAGTTAAAGAAGTTATAAAAATTTAATGAAAAATAACAGTAAATGACATATGATACATTCGGAAACTTTATAAGAGAAATCACTTTTTATTTCTTCTAAATATTTGTAAAAAATCATAATTTGAATAATTTTTCACAAATCTTCAGTATAAATTAATTATTATCTCTCTTGTTAACTACACACACACAACTTATATAGCATCACTTAAAAATTACTTTTCAAAGGTTCCCATAGAACATTAGATGTACAAATAAATTTAAATAAATCAATTTAATTCCTAAAAACTTTTGTTATAATGATTATCATGGTTACAATTATAATGAAGCATTATATTTATTTCTAAAAACAGTAATATAAATGTGAAAAATTACAGATTAATTCATTTATAGATTGCTACAATTTAAATTAATTTACTTCATAATTGTGTGATGTGATGCGAAATATTAATAGTCATATTTTTATTTATAACTGTATTGTATTTGCATTTGCTTTTTGTTCTTATTGTATTAACTTAAAAATGAGTCTATGTTTATTTATAAATAAATAAATAAATAAACATATAAAATAAGTTCTGTGTACATATATGACCAAAAATGAAACAACCTCTTATATTATATTTTATATTATATATTAATACTTCAATTTACAAGTAAAATCTTACCACTAAAAAGTAAAATTGAAAATATACAAGATTCTAATGTTGAAATTGACAGTATGAAATGGCAATGTTAATTTGATAGTTTATTATTTTTACAAAATTAAGAAGACATTAAAATTAAAACGATAATAATATTTATACATATAAAATCTCAAAAAAGATTCAGTCAATACACTGTATTCATATTTTCAAATAAAATGTTTTAGAAGAATAATTTGTATAAATTTAACAATATACATTTTGTATGTCAATGGTGACAAAGATAAAGCATTGAATTTTTAGTTATTAAATACATTTAAAAAAAGTAAGTATTTCAAAGGTTTACAGAAGATTAATTTTCGGAGCAATCACTGAAGTGGAAAAAATACGAATTAACTATATTTTTGTAATAAAAACAGTGTTTGAAGGATAAAGAACAGTATCTGCCAGACGTGTATTATGTGGGATACTATCAATGTAGACTCTTGGAAAAGAAACGGAGTACCTGTGATCTGCTGAAGAAAATCCCATGCTGTCCATTTTTTGTATAAAGTGCTAAAAAAATAGTAGTAATTATAAAAACTATTATATATAAATCACAGTCAAGTTCCCTATACACCAGCTTTCTTATCACGTAATGCATATTCATAGTAAATGTAGATATAAAATATATTGAGAATTTTCAGTCAGTTATGTATATTAATAATATAAAATATACTTACATCAACAGTATGATTGGCAGACATTAAGACTGTTTCTTTGGATCCACTTGGTAATCGTAAACAAAGGCGTAATGTGGGTTCATTTGCTATAAAAAGTGTTTCATAGTAATTAATTATTTGGTTAAAATTATACTTAATGACATATTTTATATAATTGTATGTTAAAATAATATTTATTTACCTTCAATCTTAAAACTTGGTTCCAATTTTGTTTCCTAAAACAAAATAATTAGTTAATTTAAATATAAATTATACTAATAATATATTATTTTGTAAATAATTTTACCTCGTTTTGCAATTTCTTTTGCAATTCTTTATCTTTTAATTCTAATTTATCAATTCTCGATCGTTTACTCAGTATATTTGTATTACTACTGGCTGAGCTACTGATACTAGCACTTGCTTCAGCTTCATACATTTCTAAAAACAGACATCATTCGTTAAAATAAAATTAGTTGTATAGCATAATTGTAATTATTGTTTAAAATGAAACAAACTTGAATCTCTGGTCTCTAGTTTTCTAGAACTTTTTGAGCATGAAGTGTGACTCTGAAAATATAAATGATAATTATGATACTGAGCAAAGAAAACAAGATGTACATGTAGTTTACTTTGAAATTTAATTATTTATAATTCATCATGGTTTGGAATAAATGACTTTAAAACAATAAATTTGAACTGAAATTAAGATATATACTTAGTACATTGATGATATGGTTATTTTTTTTTGTAATCATTTTTTTATCTTAGTTTTATGCGAAACAATTGATAACGTTAAAAATAATTAAATCATCTTACACTATTAATAGATTCTTGTATTGAATTGTGATTTTCTGAAATGTTATTTTCATTTAAAGTTGGATCCGGAGCTATACTTTCAGGGGATGCATGAGTACTTAACATATCATTTAAATCTGACACCATACTATCAACAGTGATATTACTAAATGTTCTCATACATTCCCCAGTTCTTGGATCTATAATAGCTAAGTATGGATAAGTTGTAACATTGTAAAAATCTACAAAGCGAATTCCATCACTTGTATTTGATGATGTCTGTAAAATAAAATATTTTAAGTTAATGCATTCTATAAAATTCATTGTTATTAATAATATAAATGTATACATTTATATCAATATTATAATATATTTAATTATATCATATTAATATATGTATTTACTTTCTACTACTATTTTATATACAGAAGTGTTAATAATAAACAATGATCAATTTACCTGCCACAAAACAAAATGATCTTTCAAAATTTCACGGATTTGTTTATTTGGCCAAACATCTCGATTTAAAATTTGACAAGCAAATTCTTGAGGATTATGCACATCAACAAGAAGCCAACGATTCATACATTTAGCCTGTTCTCGAGCTGCAGAAAAAGATCCAGAAAATGAAATATCTCTAGGAGGTCTAAATAAATCTTCTAATCGTTTTGCATTACGCTGATACTTTTTTGTTCCAGATACTCGCCGTGTCATTTCTTCCTCTTGACGTTCTTGGATTAAAAATAATTAAATTATATTAAGAATACTCATTGAATTAAATGAAAACTGCATATAAATACATTAGTATTTTTTCTCTTTTGTTTTAATAATAAACAAAAATATTCATTAATAAATAAAACATTATCTCAGTAAACCACTTTATGCTATTGATATAAAACAATAAATGAAGTAATTAATTTAACACATTTTTTCCAACATTTAATTTTTAACTTTGAAATTTATATTCTTTTAATAGAGATTTTTAAAATTTAATTATTATAAAATTATTATGTATTATATTATTAATTGGTACTAACGAGTTTCAACTGCAAAATCTCGAAATCGATCAAATACATTACTGGAACTTCGAGGGAAATATTGTATAGGTTCTGTTGGAACTAAAACTTCTTGTGTTGGTAAAATTGGGGCTCTCACAGAAGGCTCTGGTTGTGGCATGTTCCTGTCAACTATATTTCCACCTTCAAATAATAAACTAATTGCAGTTTCTACATTCCCATCTGATGCTGCTAAGTATTGTGCTGCAGTTTCTTCACTTTCACCTGAAATTTATTTAAAACAAAAGTATACATTGTTTTTCTATGGAATAATGAATTATGTTGATTAGGTTTTTTCAAATAATAACAATTCTTTTAATAATTTTATACAATTTTTTCTAACTTTAATTAGTTAAAAGTATTGAATAAAGTAGATAATAATGACTATAATAATTAATAAATAATCACCAAGTTTTTATAATTTTTTTTTAATTATTGTTTTTATAATGAAAATGATTTTTATATTTTTTAGCACATATTTTACAGTTTTGCAAATGTTTAAAATAAAAAAGTAATATATATTAATCATTTATAATGATTTTTTTTAAAATAAGTTATGAAGGTTTAAACAAATAATTATTTATTTGTCCAAAATAATATATATTATTTAAAATAAAAAATATTAACAATTTATATAAATAGTGATATACAATAGTTCGAGTTCTGTGAATTTATACAATTTATTGAACAAGAAATGTTTAAAATATATTAGAAATTGTCAATATTTTTAGATTTCTTTCCATTAATCTGAAAAAAACATAACAGATTTCTAAAATTTGGAAAAATAACTTCAAATTCAAACTTGTCAACACTTGTAATTTTGTTGTAAATTTTTTAAAAAGATTTATAATGCACTTATTTCCATGAGTGTTTTACATAGATTGAAATTTTTTCGAATACAAGCAAAAAAATAATAAATTTATGTTAATTATCACGATGAATAATTAAATTAAACTAAACATAAACAAATAATAAAAATATGTTCATAATTAATTAAATAAGAAAAAATTATATGCAAATTAAACAAATGATTAATATTAAAGGATCTAATTGAAGAGTGACAAAACATTAATAATTTAACGGATTATATGTAAGCAAAATGTGTGTATTTTAGGTACTCATTATGTACATCGTTATTGAGGTTATGATGTATTATTCTAAAATATTATTAGTTATAAGTGTACCTGTAACTTCTATAAACTGTTCGATAAGCTGACGATCCATTTTAATGTAATGTTTTTCAAAAGAATCTACTAACACAATGAATAGTTTTGAAAAAACATCTATGTTAAAGTGTCACCATTTCATGAATAGAATTCTTTAAATTTTAAAGTCATCGA
>JABFOX010003479.1:0-10298 GCA_022817665.1 Axea sp. ZL-2020
TTAAAGAAGTTGGACTACGAGAGAAAGAAAAGAAAAACCCGAAAGCTGTGATACAAGTAATATATAAGATTAGCAAGAAAAAAAATAGTTTATTGATATTCAAGATATTGATATATTTGAGATATCTATTTGTATAAATTTTTGTAAGATTACTAATATAGCGTCTTAAATAGGTAAAGAAATTATAAACTTGTATAAGAAGATATGTAAAATATGTAAAGTATGAATGTTGAGAGAGTATACGATTAAGAGTATGAACAAGGCAAAGTCTATCTCTGGGTTTTAGTATGTATATATATTAATTCAACAGATATTTCTCTTTCAGAAATATTAAGCAGCATTGAAAATATATATGAAAGAAGGTATGTTGAACCAGATGGCATCCTTCCTGTATTATTTAAACTACGTAAATATTTACTTTTTACATCCTTTTTGACAAATCTCTTAGTGATGGAAAAATGTATAAAAAGTGGAAATCTTCATTTATAATTCCAATTCATAAATCAGGTCACAAATAAGAAATAACCAATTACAGATCTATTGCCGTAATGAGTATACATTTTTTTTGTATATTTAATAACAGGTAAAATTAACAATGCATTATCACCATACTTAACAATAAGGAAATTTAGCTTTATAAATAAGAGAAATGTAGAATAAAATCTGAGTAATTATTGTAATTGTATATTTAAATCTTTAGAAAATAAAACTGAGTAACTACTGTACAGACTAGCTTTAATAAAGACTTTGATTCAGTAATCCATAATATCACATTGTATAAATTAAAATCTTTTGGTATTAATGGACAAATTCTTGGTTGGTTCCAGATTATGTAAGATATTCCAATTTAATTTTAAAATAAATCAGTTTTACCTGAAGTACCATAAGGCTCACGTTTAGGATCATTAATAATCAGTATCTCTTATATTCGACAAAAATTAATAATACTTCAAAATTACTTAAATCGTTTAAATATCAGTCAGTATCATTTAAATATGAATTCTGAGTTTTAGACTTAGCACTTTTCACACTATAACTATCTTTAAGTTGCTAATATTTATTTTATTTTCAGTCGAAAAGAAACGCACATTAAAATCTTAATTTTATGGAATATAATAAAAGAATTGGTTTATTTTATAAGTTGTATTATATCTCAATCTTTATAATTCTTATTTCTCAAAATGTTAAAGCACATTTCTCGGCAACTTATCAACAGAAATACACTTGTGAAATATTTTTACTCAACTTTCTTGATATTTCTCGTAAATAAATGAATATGTCTTTTTCTTAGATATTCATTTTTAAAACAATTCACTCCTACTACGTGTTAGTTAATAGGACCCATTCGTTATTTTTTTTTTTTTTTTTAATATGTATCTGGTTTGTTGAATTTAAATAGGACCTTTTATGCATTAATGATGCTAAGCATTTGAGTCGTCCAAATGAAACACCCGAAAAAACAAAAAGATCCTTAATAGTGTGTTGAACAGCCACAAAGAGAAATAGTAAAAGATACAACATTTGAGCATAGGAAAGCTGCTTTCCAAATAGGCGTTTGGTCACAGAGGAACAAAAACAACGTTTCTGATACCCGAAAGCATCGGTTGGAGTAGTTTAAGTAAAATATGAGAGTGTTTCATCCAGAAAGTAAGTTTTAGTGACCAATACACAAAACAAAAACATCACCAAGTAAAAAATATTTATTAGGATATTTAAATAGATCCACCAGCTACTATTGAACATAGTCACCATTATTATTGAGGCATGTAAAATACGCGTTTGAAAGTAACCGTCGTCATAAATACTGTGATTATGTTCGTTATTATTTTTTATAACGAAAAACACATAATTGTTTGTGTGTATAACAAAACAATTGCTTCACTTGTTCTGTTAGAAATATTTTATCTCTCGATCTAACGGTGGTATATGATAACTTGAACGCAATACAACTTTTTAATAAAAGTTAAAAATAAATTTAAAACAATTAAATAAACTTGGTATGTTTTGTAATACGAAATTGAAATCTGTAATAAAAACTGGAAGTTCCCATTTGAAATTTCAAAGTCGTCCAACACCCGAACATCGGGAAGTAGTGGGGGCAAAGCAATTTTCACACCGACGGAAAATAATAGTCTATTTTGGATCCTTTTTTCACACAATTCATATTTCTCGAGGTATTCCGAATTGTCCACTGAAAACAAACATCTTTTATAACGCTTACGCATGCATTTTCAAACGCAATAAAGAATTCGCGCCAGAGTTTTCAAAAATCGAGAATTTCGTTGAACTCGCGTTAAAGGTTATAGATACAGACACGAAAAGTAGGCAGCATGGTGGGGACAGTAAGGCGCAGGAACAGTAGAGCCGCGTATCCATTCTGGCATCGTTTGAGTCTTCGGCCGCTTTCTTACCCTTTTCTCTCGAGTCTTCTGCGCAAGCGTCGTGCCATCCCGTTCAGTCGTTTTCTGCTGCTGTAATAGTGCGGACGTGTATTTGTGATAAGTTCGACGCTGTTACTATTTGACGTTGATTTGTGACAATACACCACAGTCCTTTGTGTATTCAATGTGTATGGCGATTCTGGTACGTATATCCGGGCAGATATTGCCCGAATACACGCAATACACCTTCTCTCGACCGCGTTACGCCCGAATTCCGCTGTTCCTATTTACTCATCTATATTTCAGCAACAAATATTTTCAGACCCAAATATCGCATTGGCCAATTATCAAACTTTCAACAGGATGTGGTTGTGCTACTTTCGATTCAATTGATTTTTCAATGGCGAAGAATTTTCACGAGTTCAAAAATACACTGCCTCGAATTAGAATCACTAATAGACTTCCTCGTCACATTTAATTACATTCCGTTGCCTCCGATTGCCTTGTTTCACTCATTTTGCTGCGTATGTTTCTCGTGCCCCCGGTACAAAGTAATTTACGCTACATATTTTTCATTAAAACAAACAAATTGGGGCAACTCTGACTAAGTCGTCGCTTATTTGTTTCATTGCCTAATATCGACGCGTAACGAAATATCGTGCAAATTGAAATCAATTTATAACGCGGATACTTTTGCTGTAGCTTTTTTGTAATCCAAGACTGAATTCTGGCTGTGGCACCATTTTCGATAGTTTTTTATATCCTGCTTCACAACGAAGTTATGCAGCTTAACAGCAGTAGGCGCCATTGATACTTGGTATTCATTGTACGCGAAATTTGATTTACGTCAGCTTTTTTATCTCTTTGACGCTGTTGTTTCTTTATATTTGATCAGATCGGCTGTTTAAATAATACAGTTTTTTTGACTACTGTTATTTAAAATACACAACATCGATGTAAAAATGCACACGTGAATATTATTTTATTTCACCTGGAATCACCGGCTATAGACTTTATTTGTGTTGTAATTTAAATTTACGTCAACAGCGATATATATTTAAATGTATTATAACATTGTGCATTTTTATAAAAAAGAAACAGGAAAATAATTTTCCGCAAAGTAATTTACGTTTAAAATATTTTACAACCGAGCTTTATAAAAACAGAGTCTAATGTTTCATTTAATTTTTCAATTATATAATGGTGCGTACAAATCAAGGATTTGACAAAAAGATTATTATTTATACAAGTATGTTATTTTACTTGATATTTGTAGTTAACAAAATGTATTTTAATATTTCTCAATATTGAATCGCTTTGTTATTTTACTTTTCTGCATTATACAACCATTTCCTCTTTGTAAAAATTTTTTTTTTGTGTACATGTATAATTTTGTTTTAAATATAGTTTTTTTTTATTAATATGTAACAGAATAAAACTTTACAGAAAATCGTTTGAATAAGATTTTTTTAAACTATAATTACTATTGTATTATATTATATAATAAATCTTGTAATATAACAATTATAATTTCAAAAATAAATACATGAAAATAATGTAAAACATTTTTTTAATTAATTAAAGCTTTGATATAACATATATAATTATGAGCTTTATGTTCCATCAAAATTAATTGCATTTTTTAAATTATATGCAGTGCTGAAAATTATATATTCAATTTATAAAAGACTTATTTAATAATATTGTATAATCTTTTTCAATAAATGTACATTTTTATTACAGGAAATTTTTCTACAGAACTTATTATTTGTTAAATGGTTATTACAAGTGGTGCAATATTTACTCAATTTAATTTAGTTTTTTATATTTTCTCTTTTAAATAAAATGTTACATCTCACGCTATTTATAAATTTATTAGGCTTATCAATATGATACATTTTTATTTAAAAAGTTTCTTTTCAAGGTATAAATATGCACTTTTGAAATGTTATTGCAATTTATTAGATTAAATTTTAATATTTTAGTTAATTCATTTAAAAAATAAATCAAATTAGTTATCAAAATTATTATAATTGATATTTTTTATTCAATAATTATAGTATTGATGAAACTCTAACTTTTTTCCAATAACATTTTAATTTAATTAATATTATCTTATATAAATAAATATTTAATAAATTTCTGTTTATTAAAGATTATCAAACTTGCTTTGGCACTTAAAAGTCATGCATATCAATGATTCAGAAAAAATTTGTTTTAAAAATCATACCTGTAATGTAAATATAATATAAACGATTCAAAAAAAGTGTTAATCTATTAAATATATTTTGGAATTTGCGAAGTTTAAACAATTTTCTATAAATAGTGGAAAAACAATATATTTCATTCGATATAAATCCAGTAATAACATTAATTTGTAAATAATATGAAAGGTCTGTAAATTATTGTTAAAAAATATTTGACGATCTGTGGTAAAGAATTATTTTGTTTGAACTTAAATGTATTCAAAATAATTGTTAAATTAAGTAATTATTAATGATTTTGTTTTTTTTTTCTAAAAACTGTCATTATCATTTGTGTAATTACTTGAGAAGACTGGTGTTTATAATCATTAAATTGGTAATATTGGGTTTTTATATTTTAGAAATATTTGAAAATATAATAAAAAAAATGTTTTGTTATAACTTGAATCAGTTAACTTTTATTTCTGTATCGTCGAGTTGTATTAATTAATCCACATTATTTTACAAATTACAGAAATTCAACTTAAATTGGTCAGAGTATTGTTAAAAATAATCATGGTATATAAGAAGAACATGCTTTGAATGT
Source organism: Axea sp. ZL-2020 (assembly GCA_022817665.1). Lineage (NCBI taxonomy): Eukaryota > Metazoa > Arthropoda > Insecta > Hymenoptera > Scelionidae > Axea > Axea sp. ZL-2020. The sequence continues at coordinate 5,172 of JABFOX010003479.1, forward strand.
GTTATGTTTATTTATAAATAACTAAGCATAAATATTCTGAAAGAAATCTATGCAAATCAGTTTAAAAATCAACACATTCTTAAATCTACAAAAAGTAATGGTACAAGAAATGGAAATTTTAAGTCAATTCCCAAATGGCACAATTGTTAATGCGTTGAATGATTGTGCGAAGGTCAATTTCTTTTGATTTAAATCTCGTGAATAATATTATAATTAATAGAAGATATTTATATTATTTTATTTTAAAAATAAAAATATCAATCCACAATATTTTATGAATTTTCTACAAATAGTACATTGATATTTTTGTATTCGCAGTACATTTTTAGGTCAGACCCATATAATAATGTTTTTAAAATCACAAACATAAATTTGCAATTTATTATTCCTATTTTTTAAGTATGAAAATATAATAAACAGCCACATTTGATTTTTGAATCAAGGAATAATTTGCTTTTTAACACTTCAATAAAATATTATAATTAAAGAAGTTTGGATATTTTTAAAACAATATGAATATTAAAATAATTATAAGTATATTTATAAATGTATTATGGTTGGTAAAATGATTTATCATTCTGTTTAAGTGATGTATATACACGAAACCTTTGTAAAATTATACATCTCATAAAAGCTACATTTTTTGTAGTCTTTTGTTAGATTTATCTTCGTGCAACAATAAAATAAGTTTGAAAATTAATATAAGTATCTTATCTGCTTGTAAAAAATATATCATGAAAAATTGTACTATTTAAAAATTTACTGTCATATTAATTACTATTGGAGATTATGTTGCAGAGTTACACATAACGTTACATTTATTATGATTTAAATAAAATGAAATCAGAATTGATATTACTTTATACTGATACAATTTTTTATACGTGTCAATATAAATAATTTTCTTAAATTGAAAATATTTTATGAAAAACTTGTAATATATTTACATTTGAATACATTTCTGTGCATCATTTGTTTGTTGACATTCGTTCTTCAATCTGGTGAGCGCAAAACAGTGAAATAAAAAAAAATGGCATGAAAATGTGAAAATTAAATACTATAATTTTGATTCTTGTGATGTTACGTCAAAAAGGAAATTGTTATTTTGCTAAATTAAAGCTCTAATTGATAGAATCATATAGAAAATTTTCATATCATACACATGTACTTTATTATACCTTTACTATTTTGATTTAATTGACTGATTGAAAAACAATAATAATAACAATACTGATTGATATTGTCAACGAAGATACGTGTGTTCTTAATTCAATATTTAATTCTTTAATATTCTACCATGACGGGATCCAAATTTCAATCAATTATCTAAAAATTTGTTATATAAAGATTTAGTTATTCTTTGTAATTTGTATTGGTGATCCTAAAAAATACCAACAGGTTTAGGTAATGAATTTTTATTTTTGTTAGTGGAAAGTTGTACATCAGAGATATGAAAGCAGCAGTAAATGTTAGATATAATTTTCAGTTAACGATTTTTAATTTATCAAAACTTTTTGCTCCTTTGATGTATCCATTTTCAATGATCGTGATTTTACTTCGAATCATTTTAGGAAAATATTTTGAGCATTTTTTATCAACCATAATCCATTTTTTACACAGGTTATCTATTGTTTTATTTATAACAATTTCATGCAATTCTGTATTTTTCGTTGAATCGATTATTTTATTAGAGGGTTTTAATCTATTTAATATATAAATATAGGGTAAATGACGCTTTTTGAAATTGATAACATACATAAGCAGGCCTAGGAAGCTGAATCCTTGAGTATTTCAAAAGTTTAAATTTAGTAGTGAATTTTTGGTGCTTTTTCAGAAAAAGAGTTACTCGTAAGGAATCAACTCTATGTAGAGTATAAAATACAACTAACCAATGAATTAATATATGTATCTTCTAATTTTTATCTTTAATTTCATTTTATTTTATGTTATATTTTTTCATATATATGTTAGTCCTTGTATTTCAGTTATAATGAAAATACATATTAAATTGAAATTTTATGTTTAAATAACTTTTATAAAAACATATTATACATAATCTTGTTTTTTGTTATAGCATTTTTATGAGGACCCACTTTACAAACAGTAAATGAAAAAAAAAAATAGTTTATACTTATTATTTATATATATCATTTTTTGAACTACATTTACATGTAGTTCAAAATTGATGATTAATAAATAATATTACAAATATGTTAATGAATGCTTGACGAAGAAAATAGTAATTGATCAAATCTGCATATGAGGTTTCATTCCATAATACAAATTTTAACTATCCTAAATAATCAAATACAAGGTATAATGAATGAAATGTGATCATATGTCCCATATGGAATATTTACACTGAATTTATGTTATTTGTGTGCCATAATATCATTTAAAAAATATTCATTTTACCCATATGTTTTAATTATATATTATTTTTTAATTTAAAACGTAAGTAATAAATGAACAAATATAAATATCTTATACTAATGATAAATATAGCATAAGCATATGAAAACAATTTAAAGTATATTATCTGTATTCACAGTGTTCAGTTTATTTTTTATATGATAAAGTACTGGTAATAAATTTAATTTAATTATACAATTATTTGTACAAACTTTACAGTAATATATAACTACACATTGTATTGCTTTTTTATAATGTAAAGTTTTATAGTAAAAACAAACAATTAAATTTACAGATTCAATTTTTTTTGTACTTTCAAAATAAAATATTTGTTTTATTGGAAGAAAAATAATTATTATAATTGCATTTGTTTAATTGCATACACAAGAGATTCTGTTAGAATTATTACAATTTAAATGAGATACAAAATTATACTAATAAATTAATATGCATAAAACATATTTCAATTTATTTGTAAATTACTATTTTCATAATTTAATTTCTAAGATTACGTTTGTAGGATATTGTAAATGTGGTAGAAGTATTCTATGAGATATAAAAGTCAATAAACGTTATGCCAAGTTTTCATGTAAAGTAAAACGTGCATCCAAGAAATAAACAAAAGATATTTAAGATAATCTTATAGAAGTGAAATAAGAAAGGATTTGAGCAAAATATCCATTACCAAACATAGTGTGAAACAAGGTAAAATATTGACGTATCCAAGTGATTTTGACGAATTTCATTTATATAGCTGATCTATTTTAAATGTTCGTAAATGTGAAGAAAAATTTAGTTGATGGAAATCCAGTAAAATGCACTGCATTTTACTGGATCCTATTTTTATTCACTGTTTGATTAAGCACCAAAATGATATAATACATATATTATGTGCAAGAAAACAGTCAATATGTTGTGACAGTTTCTTACGCTACTCACCGAATCTTTAACATTATGAGAATGAAAAAACTGTCTGACAAATGCTTATTTTCATATATTAATAATTAATTTTGTGATATTCAAATCCAAATATTTAATATTTTAATTTTACTTTTATGAAATGCATTATACATTCAATTTATTTTGTATACAAAATTCAATTAATGTAGTTTCGCAAATCAAGAAACAAATTCATGAAATTTTGAACATTATATTTAATTAACTTCAATATTAGTTTTTATGTTTTTGTATTATTATTTACTAACAACTAATTTTGAATTGATGGGTAATTAATACGTATAAACTCCTTTTTTTCTTTTCTTTTTTTCTGAATCTCTATTATGTTAACTTTTCGACTCTATGTAATATGGCACCCTATGAAAATATAACAAAAAACAAGAATATATGTAATGTTTTTTATAAAAGTTATTTTAATATGCAATTTTAATTTAACATGCGTTTTTGTTACAGTTTGATATAATTATATGAAATATTATAATAATATAAAATAGAAGAAAATTGAAGATAAAATTAGAAGATATGTATAATAAATAAAAAAAAAATTAAATCAATAATTAAATTTATATGTAATATATTCATTGACCATTACATCAAGACGCTTTTTTAATTAACTTACGTAATGATATAATATGTGTTACTATGTATAATATATTCAGTTTTTGAACATTATTTTATGTTCTTGTAATGTACATAGTGTATATAGTCATGTTTTAGAAAGACTGAAAGGGACAAGTCATAAATGTTGCGATTGTTAAAACTTAATGATATTTACAACCCAATTATATATAGCAATGTAAATTGATTTATTCACAATCAGTTTCTTTTATCAACAAATTCATTTCTTAGTTTAAAAACAAAATTTCATTCTTTGTGTTTCATACATATCTATACAGAGGTCTGAAAAATATGTAATCTAATAGTAATACTGATTCACGACATTTATAGCTTCTGTAGGAGAATATTTTGAAAAACAATAAAGCCTTGTATGATAATTAATTTCTTTTGTTTTTTTCTATTCTAGAAATATAACAGGTGACCATTGTATGCATTATGTCGAGTCATAAGTAACTTCTGATGCAGCTAAATAGAATCTATTTTTCGTATCTACGCGCTAGGAGTTACCAGGACAACGGAGTTTTTTGCACTGCATAAATGAAGGTTCAATTATTCTTTTGTCAATTGTTTTGTGCTATGCCCATTATGTTAAATTGTTTTTCTTAATCGCTGAAATGAGTCAAAAACTCCATACTTGTTATTTATTATGGTGAACGACTGATAATTGATCGGGCAGTTAGAAATTGGTTTATAAAATTCCGTTCTAAGGAATCATCCCGTAAGGGACACGACCTTAAAAGACGAACTGAAGGCGAGATGTTCTTCCGTCTTTGACGATAAAATTGTAAAGACAATATTGGAGCAAAATCTGCATTAATGAACAAGAGGAAAAATAGGAAGGTTGAATACATTACAATCAACTTTTAACCATTACTTGGGGAAATTAGGGAAAGTCAGTAAGTTTAGAGTATGGATACCTCATAATCTCAGAAATAAAGGAGACGGCATGTAAATCGCCAAAAATCTGTTCTCATGGGTAAAAATCGATCCTTTTTAAACAGTATTGTAACAGACGATGAAAAATGGGTTACTTATGAAAATATCTTCCATGAAAGACAATGGCTTTCTAAGGATCAATACGTTCACCAGCTGCAAAACATGCAGGGGAAATTCCATGAGAAACGCCCCGCATTGTCCCTC
>JABFOX010003480.1:0-10298 GCA_022817665.1 Axea sp. ZL-2020
GGTGCTTGTGTGGTGCTACTGAGAACCTATGGAGTACCAGCTTCAGTGTGTTTTTTCCATGGTCGGCGTGGTAGCAGCCTTTTGTGCGTTCTCAGTCGCCACATAGATGTGATGACAGCGCCATCTTGAAGCGTACCTCACCAACTAAAATTATTGTACTCAAATTATTTGAAGTTTGAACCTCCTGTTCTTCACTGTTCACTTTCTACCCGAACGAATCCATCGATTAAAAACTACTAGATAAAGACACACTGCTGCATTCGTTCTTTCCCTCTCTTTGCGATTAGCTGATAAACGCTTACGCCGTTTGCCGGCGTCCGACTACTGCCCAGACAAAATTCCCCACCGTACCAGTCTTATGGCCAGTTCACAGGGGCACTGTATTCCCACGCGGCGTCGCTGGCTGCGCCATCTGCAGGAAACCTCATCAATCACAACTGCCTATTTAAAACCCACAAAACACATTTCTAACCTTAAATTATTCGAAGTAACTCTAAAACGAACAAGAATCAAAACCGTCGAACAATGAGAAAGTTAACTCAAATCTGTCGTTGTGCAACTTACTTTAACAAAAGGACGTATTATTCTTTAATACCGACAACAATGAAATCAGACGCTATCGCAAAAACGGACAAATGTAATAACCGAAATATCACCACCGGTATGATTAAATCTTCAATAAATTACTTTCAAGAGACACGTTTCTTTAAAATGTATTCAAACATGAGGTTTTTATCTCTTAGTCACAGCAGTTTTGCGAAAAACAGAGATAAAGGGAAAGATAAAAAGAAGAAGGCCGGTGTAGTACAAATCGATGAAACTGAAATGGCGGAATTTATCGACATTGACAAATACAAGTCAAATTTGAACAGAACATTAGACGCGTTGAAGAATGATTTGGTGAAGAACATTTCCGTTCGCTCGTCCATAGGCTCTATCGAGGATATAAAAATCAAAATGGACGACAAAACTTACACCGTTCAAGAGCTTGCTCAAATTTCCAGGAAGCCAAAAATGGTTGTCCTCAATTGCGCTACATTTCCTCAGGCTATTAAACAAGTCATAGATGCGCTTAATAACAGTGGGATGAATCTCAATCCCCAACAAGAAGGAACTACCATTTATGTACCCACTCCTAAGTAAGAAACAATTTTGGTTTTCTATTTCATGAGATAAACACCACAGTTGTGGAAATATTAATTTATTCATTCGGTTGACATTAGAAGACTCAACGACCTGTCTCAGTAAGGTATAAATATATTTTTCTTCTTGTCATCTTAGTGAATGACGTTCCAACCGTAACGCTGGTTCTTTTCTGATCTGCACGAATATGTCAACAAAAATTACGATGTAAATTTTAATGAATTATAATGAATACGTAATACTATGATTAAAAAACAAAAAAATAATTTAGAAGAAAACATTTTGGACGCGTTTCTTTAGTAATAATTAGTTTCGCGATCTAATATTTTTGTCATTTCAGTTTATGTTATGTTTATACTTAATGGTGCGTTTAGAAATTGTATTTCGTATGTTTAGTAATGTTTAATTTATGTTTATTAATTCTAGTGATCAATTTTCTTTTTATTTGTACGATATAATGTTTTTCACAATCATTTCATTATTTGGTTTTTCCAGTTTCTTTATCAAGTCTCTCCTTATTGTTCCATATTTATGCATTTTATTGTCCATTTTATACATTATTAATTTATATGATGCAGCAATATTTTTCTGTTTTTATTATTTTTTTTTTTTTTCATCAGACTATGTTCCACTATAGTGATTGTGGATGATGAAATATTTCGGAGCAAAATCTATATAAAAAAAAACAAAAACAAAAATAAACGTATTCAATGTGTTATGCACAAACATAATCTAAAACAAGAGTAACAAAGTTCGACAAAAATTATAAACTGGTAGTTTAAATATGATTTAACTTTATAAATTAAATAATTTTAAAAGGTAAGATTCTTTTTTTTTAATTTATTACATTTTTTATATCAATTATAGTATTGTGTAATTTGAAAATTCATTATAATTTATGTCGTAACTTTTGTTCAGGTGTCTGTACAGATTTCAGAAGGATTATTATGGTCGAAACGTCATCAACGAAGATGACAAGATGAACAATATAATTATATGTTATGAAAAAATCGTTTTTTAAAACGAATATCATATATTTATTTGATGCTAAGTTACGATAAAAGGAAATATTTTGTTGATTCTGGGGAAGTTCCATCAAGACTTCTAAGATTAAAGATTACTAAGCGATGTTAGAGAGCTCGATCAAGATTTCTAATTCACAGAATACAATTTTTAATTCAATTTTTTTTATCAGAAAATTTGCAAACTGAAATTTAGGAAGTGTGTTCTGACACAAAAAAGTGACACACGACTCGATACATTCGAAACGCATGATGCTAAGCATGTTGGTGCATAAAAATTGAACTTTAATTTTTTTATATCAATACCAAATGCCCAGCTGTTTTCCGAATCCTTTACGACAATTAAAACTAACTGCATTTACAAGTCATAAGCGTGTGTTCATTGAAAAAACTTTCTCGACTGATTTAAAATGTCATCGCAAAATAATTATTGTTATTTTCTTTCTCATGAAGTATGGTACAATATGTTACTTTAATGACACAATTATTTATTGTAGAGTGACGAAAGACCATCGAGAACAGTTGGCAAAAAATGCTAAAATGTTATTTGTGAGATACCGAGATGAATTAAAAGATATACAAAATAAACAGCTGAAGAATATAAAAAATAACAGTAAAATATCTTTGGATGCTGCTCGTAGATTAGAAGAGCAAGTTAAAGCGCTGTGTCAGAAATATGTCTCCGAAATTGAGAAATTGGTGGAAAACAAGCAAAAAGAATTATTGGGCGAATGAACTTTTCTTTCTAATTTCTAATTTCTAATTTCTTTCTAATTCTTTTGTAATTTAACGTTGCTGTATTTGTATGATATTTTCATACAAATATCATACACAAACTAAAGTACATAAATAATAATAATATACATAAAATAAAGTATAAAATAATTCATCGTTTTACTACGTTAAAGAATACAAGTTTTTTTTTTTTATATGCTTAATAAATTAATTATTGTGAATATATATATATATACATGTGAATATTTTATATAAATAAGTTTTTGAATAAAAGTTTGTTATGTATACATTTTTATTTTTACTTATTTATTCACGAGCATACACCCATTATAGCTTTTATGATAGTTATCAATTAAATTAATAAAACGTAACAAAATACACGCTTTAAAATACTTTTACAAAATAATGACTCTTCTTGAAAAATCTGATCAAATTTCAGTAAACTCGTGTAAACCAAGCACATAGCGTTGCGGTGAAATTTCAATGTATTTAATAAATTTAAACAATTTACAAATGGTGTAATACGTCATTTTGTATTTCCAGTTACATAAATTGCAAATATGACTTTGTATTTAATATTATAAAAGTTTAGTGTTATTTCATAATAAAAATGTTAACGTTTTTTAAGATGTGTAATTTCTTTGTTTATCCTATTGAATAATTATTATATTATGTTTAAATAAATGTTGTATTCATATTATACAAATAAACTTTGTATTTATAGTATTTATATATGTTAGTAATTTCACTTGATCACCTAACATTAATTTGTAATTTAAATTTAATAATTCTATTACTTTTAATAGTAAATATCATTAAAAGTGTTGTTTTAAATTATCCGCCATTTAATTTTAATTTAGGGGTACGCAGACAGAGGCGCTGATGTCTAAAAGAAGTGAAGACAGTCTTATGGAAGTTTGTACCTTGGATAAAACATAAAGATCTGCGCCTCTAGTGACAGGCAATCGAAACTCCAGAACATTCTATTTGGTGCTAAAATTGAGGCATTGAGTGAATTTCGAACAGAATAATTAAAGAAAGAAAAGTGTCACTTCTTTATAAATCACCTTGTATATATTTATCGTTAACGATCGTTTGTTTAAATTCGAACATTAAATTGCGTCCAGAAAATTTGATTGAAATTGATGTTAAGCATGTACGCGCAGCCAACAACAAACTTGGTGCGCAAGCGCCAAGTTTGAAAAATGTATAAACGTTGAGTGCTGTGTTCTTATTAATTAATTGCAATTGTTTATACAAAAGTAAAATTAATTTCGCTAAGCGGATAGACCTCTAAAGTGTTAAACCTGATTTGATAAATTTAATTTTTCGAAAAGTGGAGTGGTTTTTTATTGATTTAGTGACTGAATTAGCGTGGCTTTGATTTAGTTAAGAATCCTGTTGCAGTGTTTGGAATCCTGGTCAGAATTATCTAAAATTTATCCAAAGGTGGCTTAGTCTTTCGTTTCACATTATAAAGGTTTAGTTTTAATTTTGACCAAAAAGAAGTCAAATTCTACACGTTTGAAATTTGATTAAACTTATTTTATTTAAGGCCATGTATCACGGATGCTTTCACGGAGTTAGTGTTTTCTTTAATACAAATAGTACCACATATTATATTGCAATAAACTGATAACAACCAAATTCTCTAAGTATGGGAGAGTTTATTTAATTCAAACATTTAAACCTGTTATTACATGTGCGGATGTATTTCGAAAAATATGATTTCTTTGTCGTCTGCTCACACGGCGGGTGTATTTTTCGAAATACACCCGTATATTTGATGAAAGGTTTAAATGTTTTAATTAAATAAATTCTCCCATACTTACGAAGTTTGGCTTTTATCATTTTATAACAACACAGTGTGTGATGATATTTTTATTAAAGAAGACACTAACTCCGTGAATGCATCCGTGGGACATTGCCTTAAGACAATCCGATAATTAAAATTGTTCGATTTACTGTAAAATTTACTGAGCTCTCGAACACATATGCTTTTATATATAACGGTAATAACACCAGAAATTTACGAGATAGGTAAATATAAAATTATCAGATGTCAAGTTGTCAAACAAAGTTTGTATTGAAATTTATACAAAGTTATACGTTTCAATAGCATTATATACATCTTATATATCTCATAGCTGATCAAAAATACCCATCGTATTTTATTTTCTATCTCACTTTTGTTCCTTAAAAAGTGATATCAGTACTTAGACTCGTTTATTTTAATACTTCTACAATCTAAAAATACAGGTCACACGCACTACTATTATTAAAGCCACTGTTACACGGACTGATTCTTTAAACGATTCTTAAAAATCAGTACATTTATCTAAAATATATCACATACACAAAATAGATATAAATTATATAATTAACGAACATACGAAGTTAATTTTAGATACAAGACACTTTTACATAAATTATTTCCAATATTTCTACTTTAACTCATAACGGTGTTGCAGACAAATGATAAATAATTTTTTACATAATTTTCACATACTTTTACGTTCTTAAAACATAATTATGTAATTACTATAGTGCATAATAAATCACAAAGCTACTAATACATTGATCATAAATTAATTCCTATGAACATAGATTTAACATTGTGTAGCGGAAACGATTTAATTAAAAATCACTCTGTGCAAAGAAGGCGTAAACTGTTCAAATATTACTTTATTTTATATAGAAATATTTGGACCGTTTATTTTAAAAGTGGTGTCAGTTCATTTTTTATTATTTTTTTTTCTTTCATGACGTCACATGACTTGTAATTGATTTAGTGTAAACTTCATGCTTATACTTAGTTAATATTTAACGTCTTAAACATTGCCAATCCTTTGTTCAATTTAAAATTAGCAAATAAAATAAATCGCTTAGCGGTTCATGAAAATGGTTTAAGTCCGATTTCCATACACATAGGTGGCGTGATTACCTTTGTCTTCTCTCACGCATCGAAGATAACCTTATATATTTCATTTTCTTGCAAAAACACTGCACATTAAGAGCGAAAATAAATAACAACAATATCTTATGTTGAGTTTAACAACGTGTAAACATAATTAACACAAATTAACGTCTATTAAATAATTATTAAATACAAATTAACGACAAGTATGAGGACTTAATAATTATTTAACAAACATATATAATGCAAAATTTAAAAAACATTACAATTATAATAAATTATAAATAATATAAATTATAAATAAAATTATGAATTTACGACAATAATACAGACAAATCATTTGTATATAATACATGTTTTCGACGTTTTGGATCCGAAATTTATTCCTTATTAAGAATGAGCTGATGTAACAGGTCTTATGTTGCTCAAGGGGTGTCCAAAAATGAACACAAGATTTGAATGTGATAGAAACACAGTTTTTAGTCTTTAGATTGTTTTTTTTGAATCATAAAGTACCTATCAAATTGTTCTTTTTTCAGGCTCGCCAACAATTTACTGCAGAAACGGCGGGAAATTCAAATCCTGCGTTGATTTCGGGACACTCTTTATCATGTACGAGCAACATAAGACCTGTTTTATCAGTTCATTCTTAATAATGGATGAATTCCCTTTTTTTTTATTTCGGGATTATTAATTCCCAAAGATATTGTGAGAAAGATGTGTAACTTCTAAGCATGGGAACTGAACAATACATTATAGAAACTCTCAATTTTATATTATCACTTCGTCCATTTAATGTTGAAGCTGTTGCGTTTATGTAAAGCATTTCAGATGTATGTCTATGTAAATTGTTCTCAATATCTAAAACTATTTTTTTTTTTGAAAAACTCACATCTAGCAATATTAAACAAAATTCCTAATAAATTCCATAGAAAAATCGAACAATTAGGTATCTAATTTTGTATAAATGAAATTAAATGACTTTTACAACTGACGAACTGTAAAAATGGCGCAAGTCGATTTCTATTCCCTAAATTTGCCTAAAAGAAATGTCTATAATTAAACCAAGCATCCATCAATCAGTGGGAACGTCGCCAGACTTGTTATAATTAATCTGCACTTCCCACTCGAATGATATTCCAACTTTTTAATCGAACTTCCTCGAAGAAACAAAAAATGGACCTGCGCCACTTTCAAAATAAACGGTCCATTTGTCTCCGAATTAAATGAACACTCGAAACACTCGAAAGATACGTCGAGAAATTCCATGCATGCTAATTGGTCAAAATATTTGCGGCGTAATTACACTTTTTAATCCGCTTGAAAATGTACACTTTGGTATACGAATGCATTATAATTAATAACGTTTTTTACATATAATATTGATATGAAAGGTTATACGATGTTCAAAAAGTTCTCGTGTCGTAATAATCTAATAGAGTGATCAAGAAAACGAATAATCGTAGCAGGCAATACAAAGATTTGTATATTTTAACCCGTATAGTCGAGATGCTCAATAGGCTTTTGTCCTAAATCGTCCTGGTTCTACAGTATACCCTTGTTAAATTCATCTTAGTTCAACTTGCATTTTCATCGCGCAAATGTCATTTAGAAGATGCATTGCTTTATTCTGAAGTTGGTATTGAAATGAAAGTTAAGAATGCCAAGAAAAATTTTAACTTCACTTCTTATTTTACATTAGCGCTCGCTGGTTAATTTGAACCAAAATCGACTTTTTAAGCCTTGAAAAGTCGTTTGTGCTTCATTTTTACCATTCGTATTTCTGCTCAAAATTAACTTGGATTTCGATGTAGAACGCGTTTTTCGCAAGTTTTAACGCCGAAATTAATATGCTTTCTGAAATCACATTTTTGCACCAAAATCGACTTTTTAGGCCTCGAAAACTCGTTTTTGTGTGAATTTACACATCTTCATAAATCATCACTTCTATCCGATCTACGCAACTGACATTCGATAGGTACGGATGATCTTTGAAAAACTCATTTCAATTTTCTGGAGAAAAAGTAACGCGTTTACGCACAATGACATTTCGAATGACAACTCTTCAGACGTTTATGACTGTGATGCTTTTGATTTTCAAAGCGCTTTAAAAATAATTTGGTAACAAATTTCGTACGCTCAAGGGACACTGAAAACATTTCAAAAATCGTAAAAGTGATTCAGCGGTGTCTACTTCTCTCTAAATGTACTTGCAACTGGTTTACCGTTAGCAGTGCATAAACCTTGCTCAAAATCGCAAATCCCTCGTTGCCGTCCTCGTGCCTCTTGAAACTTTTTCACCGTTGAATGGATTGACATCGATTCACAAATGCACATAAATCAGGTACTTGAGTAGCATTTCATATGTCTTAGATTCGCTCTTATTTCCCTTTTATTTCAATTTTAAGTTGCGACGTTACAGAACTCGACACGGTTTGTTGATGCGTGGTACAGACATTATGACGAATTTTCAAATACAACGCTCCGAACAATTTCAAATACGTTTGACAATTTCCACATTTCAAAGGGTAAAGAAAAATCATGGTTTATTAATAGCGTTATAATTCAAGGACCAGTTTTTCTAATTTGTACTCACTTGTACTATTATTGAGCAAAGAACACACGTATTATTCCTTTTCCTCCAATACTTTATTATAAATAAAACAAAAATAAAAATATACATTGTAATAAATTAAATTTAAATCTGGCGGTACACCTTAGAATAGTATTTGTCTGGTTATGTGAAAGACAGAGATAGGGCGATACCGTGTACGGAGACGAGTAGGTGATTTCAGAACGAAGTCAGTTGGTGAGACGTTGTCGTCGGATATAGATCGTTTTTCTTGTAACAGTCCCTGTAGTTGAGTGCATTAGTTGCGATAAATCTATAAATCTTTTCTTTATTATTCGTTGTTCAACAACGAAACAAATTGTAGTTTTATTTACTTTATGTTTGTTTAATAAAATTATATTTTTGAATACGCTGAGAGAGTTTATTCATTAATTATAACATAATGTAACTTTTAAATAACTTAATGGAACCTATAAATGAGTTACTGTAACGTTTAAATGAGCTACTGGAACCTATAAATGAGTTACTGTAACCTAAAAATGAGTTAACTTAACCTATAAATAATACGCTTATTGTGTTTCATAGCTGTAATGTAAATACAGAAAGAAAAAAAATTTTTTTTTTAAATAGATGCTGTGTAAGTCGCACGTAGTTACTGTAACATCTCAATTATTTTTATTAATTTGACTCCGATATAAAGTTTTTGTTTATCAATTATAAAATAAACAGAAAACCACAAAGTTGGGTTTGTGTGAAATCGAATTTGTGAATAAGAAACAAACAAGGGTCTGAGTAAGTTACTATAAGCTCTAATTTACATGCTTTGTATTTAATTTTTATATAAAATAAGTACCAAAAATAATCATTTTTCAAAACAAATACCGTCTAATTAGAACTGAGTTACCGTAACCTCAAATTTGTATAGTTGTGTTTCATATTTTATCTAAATAAACAATCCAAATAATGTATGGCGTTTATTTGAATTAAAAAAGGCCGAATAAATAATTGCGAGTTACATTAACCCCTAATTTCTGCTAATTCAAAGCTAGTGTATAACCATGAGTTACTTTAACCTTCAAATGATATATTTATTCATTATATTTATCTTTTATACAAAACACACTCCAAAAACTATAAATTTTTAAGCAAATGTTTTCTAATTAATATTGAGTTACTCTAACCTGAAATTTATATATTCGTGTTAAGTATTTTATTGTAATACATAATCCCAATAAACCGTGTCATTTGCTTGAATAGCAAAAGACCGAATTGAAAACCGAGAGTTACTATAGCCTCTAATTTCTATTAATTCAAAGCTAGTATATAACTATGAGTTACTTTAACCTTTCAATGACATATCTATGCATTTTATTTGTTATATATAAAGTAGATCCCAAAAACTATAATTTTATAACAAATTTTCCAATTTATATTAAGTTATTTTAACCTCCAATTTCTACGAAATCAAAGCTAGTATATTACTATGTGTTACTTTAACCTTGAAATGACATACTTAGTCATTATATTCAAGACTTATTTAAATTACACACCAAAAACGTTTCTAAACAAATATTTTCTAATTATTATTGAGTTACTCTAACCTCAAATTTATATATCTGTATTTCTTATTTTGTCATAATCCAAAATCCAAATAAACCAACTCATTCGTTTAAACAACAAATGACCGGGTAAATAACGGAGCGTTACTATAACTTCTAATTTGTACTAATTCAAAGCTAGTATACAACTATGAGTTACTATAACCTCCAAGTGAAACACATATCCCAGTTAATTCTACTACGAAACCCAAAAGAATAATCAGTCACTCGGGGCACGATAATTTGTTGACTCCGTGCAAAGAAACGGAAAACAGCACACGCATAACCAAAAGGCGTTTGCCTCATCCGCC
>JABFOX010003481.1:0-10296 GCA_022817665.1 Axea sp. ZL-2020
GTAGTCTTTAAAGAATATATCTGTAGTTATTTTATGTGTAATTATCAGTTTTTGATAAAATATGAAATATTTATTTTAATAAAATTATTATTTAATTATTTTTTTTTATAATTTTTCTTAATTTTTTCTCTTTATCAATTTTATTTTTTTTTTTGTTTTTTTTTTTTTATGTATAATCGTAAAGAACAAAAATATGTCAAAATAAACACTTCTGGAGATATTACTTTATTTCATAGATTTCATTCGTATCAGTTATATAGTGATAAAAGAACTAAAAATATCCCAACTCATTTTATATTGCTTAATTTAAATTATAAAAATTTTTCATTTCCTGTGTGAAAAACTCATTTTTCATTGTCACTTCTTGCTTTTTTAATACCGCGTTACGATTTTTGATTAAAAATTAAATAAATAATATAAAAACAAAGTTCAAATTATTTTAAATCGAAATCAAAATCCATGCTTTTACTTTTTTTTAGCTTTATAAAAAGCTGGCATTTTAATGTTGAGTTGATAGATTGTGCTCAGAATGTGTTTTATTTAACAGTAAAAGTTCGTATCAAATTGTTTTTTCAACAGTAATGATTTTCCAATGCTCATTGTAGACGAATCCCGCCTTCAGAAACAATAGGAATTCTTTCTGTTGTCTTTTCCGAATGAACTTTTTTTCGCTGTCTATATAGATATATGAGAAAGCGATCTTCGAGTGTTTGTACGACGATTTGTAGAGTAATTGAATTCCGTTAATCCCAGTCGATATTTCTCACGGTCAAAAATTACTGCACATTCCGTTGTTAAATAGCGACGTTATTTAACGCACTCATAGCACGCAAAACACTGCTGCCAACTTTGAACTGCTCATTTATAAAACGCACTGGATGTCATTAATATTTTTAATCAATTATTTTGCAGATCGTAAAGTATTTAAACATTTTGATCGAATTTAAATGGATAAAAGATTGTTGCAATGCAGACTTTTATAGTCGTATTATTCTGTTTCTTCGTACAAGCTACTCCCATTGGCGTAATTGCGATATCAAATGTCAGAAAAATGTCGTTTGTTTGTATTTTATTTTTGGAGCAATAACAAAATTGTTGTGACATATCGAATGAAACAACAAGTATCTCGTATTTTCGTTTACAAAAAGTCTTGTCATTTTTTCAACATACTTTAATACTACTTCCTTTCTGTGTTTTTTTTCTTTGTAAAGTCACTACATATTTTGTTATAAGCTTGACATGAAAATTATACCGATCTATCATCATTCTTAATTTAATTTTAAATATTATAAGATGAATTCGATTGAACAACGGTTATAAATGAACTCATTTAAATTATAATTATGTTCTGATATACTTATTTTAATTCAATTGAAATAACTGATATCGAATTTCAAACTTTGTAATACAATTTTAATCGTGAAATTTGTTTAAATTATAAATTATTATTTTGATGAATATTACAACTTTAATTGAATATTAAGTTTTCATTAATAGATTAAAATGTGTTTCATTAAATTAATAAATTAAATTACAATTACACCAATGATAATATAAGTCAAATAAGTTGTATTTGAATAAATACTACACTCGATATAACATTTAATTAATTTGAATGTATGAGTAAATATTAAAATAATATAAAAACACATGAAGTGATGCATTACTAAAAGAAGCTGTCTGTACTTTTATAATGTGTTGCGGTATTACACATGACATTTTTAAAGGTAAATTAAAAAAAAATACGAAAGAAATGAAATAAAAGACAAAAAAATTAACTGTGTTAATGTAAGTTAGGCGTTATCATATGAGAGATACAATAATAATACTTTTATTTGGTGAAATTAATTAAATTTAGAATAATTAATTGAATTTTAAATTTTATTTACGATCAATTAAAATACCACAATTGTAAAAAAAAAAAAACAAACGTGGTCACAATATATAAAAGAGATACAAATTGCAATGTCATTTTTCTCTCCAGCTCATTTTAGCGTTTTCATATTGTGTATATACGTTATTGTTAACAAGAATATTGTTAATCAAGAATAAACGATTTTGTGTTTAATGAATAAGTACGAAAATGTATGTTTTCGATGAAAACAAAATTACACGTAACTAAATCAACTTGAGTTGTGCATTAATGCAATAATAGTCATTTTAATCTGGGAATATTAAAATCGAATATATTTATAACAATATAATATTTCAGTTACAAAGTCCATTTACGGTTATTTTTGTACGTAAATACACTTTTGATATTTCATGCGATTTTATATGATTTAATTGTACTTTCTGACATAGATGTCATAGGTTTTGCAACAGGTTCTATCTGTAGCAAAACCTGTAGCTACAACATTTTTTCGCACAGATAGTACCTTATTATACATAAGTACTTTTTGATATAAAACTAGTATTTTCTATCTCTAAAATGCTATATTATTGCAAAATGTGTATATTGTTTAAAAAAAAGTGCACTTATATTATTAACATTTGTAAAAAGGGGTTATTAAATTTCAATTAGCGAGCTACACGCGATAAATATAACGTTGACACTAATGCCGCATTAATTTATGAAAAAGATACAGCGAAAAAATGGCAAACAAATCTAAAATCGATTACAAAATCAAATGCCAAACGTTAAGAGCACTGAATTTATGCAAAATTAGCGCACCGTCTGTTCGTAACTGGAAAGCTGTTTGTCATTTCAATGATTCCGATTGCTGTTATTGAAATAAGATCGATTTATGTGTATTCCTGATCTCAATACTATTTAAATGCGACGAGTTAAAGAATGCCAGAATTACTTTAAACTGCAATATCTATTTTATTTTACAACTATCTCTCTTGGATAAAAAATATTTATCTAATTATAGAAATTGCAGAAAGTTAAAATATTTCTAAATATTTCAATAAAAATTTTTTTATTCAATTTCAAAAAATACATTCAGTCTTTGATGTGGAATATAATCAATATTGGGCTAAAAAATCAGACTGTATCAAATCAAATTTTCTTTGTTTTATTATATCGTGTTTATCTAAGTTTTATTATACCGTGATTTCAGGGTCAGATTTCACCATTTCCGATTATATTTTATCATAACCTTATTATATAACTCTATATAATCTTAATTACAAAATTATAAAATTTGCTTATGTTTAATCAATTTGAAATCAATTTAGTGAATATATAATGATATATTTTACTGTCTTCTATCTTCCGAGTAAATGAAATTTTATATATTGAATTTTTCGTTTCAGATCATATCTGATCACAATAGATGTCATTCTTCTGATAATATTTCATCGAAATATAGTATAAAAAGATACAATCAGATCTGATCAAAAATAAAGATTTCAAAATAATATCCGATCGAAAAATGACAAAATTACCACAAGTGATCCAACTTGATCAAATCCAATCATTTCACGATTAAGTTCAATTAATACTATATTGTTATGATATAATTAGATTTTATCAGTAGTAAGCAATTTAAGATTGCATCTAATCTTGAAACCACAAAATTGATCATTATTACGCTATATTATTTAAAATATTATACATGACATTTAACAGCCTTTGTACTCTAGATTCTATAGTATAAAAAAACTGAAAAATAATTTGATTTGATTGAGCAATATATGAGAATGTTTTCAAACATTCTTAAATAAGAATAAACAAAAATTATTATTATTAGATACATTGTTGCAACTTTTTTTGTATACCAAAATAAACAATTGTGTCGACGTGCTTTAAATTTCAGCTTTAACGAATTTTCAATTTAAGAAACGGTTAAAACCGGATTACTGAGTTCAGAAGAAGGTAAACTCAGTTTCGAAACTTATGCGCCATAATAGACCTCAGTTTATGCTAAACAGAATTACACGAAAAACTTTATAGGATTTTAAGATGTAAAAGATAGACTTACTTGTCAACTAATGATCCAAATTTTTACTTGGAATAATAGTTGCACCTTTGTATATTTAAGGGACATTTCAGTGAGTTTCGTGAATTTGAATACTTTTTTGTTTCGTGATGTAATATCGTAATTTATAAATATTTATTGTTAAACAATAATGCTTAGTATTATCCAGAAAATGACATTGCTGTAATAATTACATATCGCTGCTGCGACTAGTATCCTCTAAAAGTTACAATTTTTTAAACAAATTTTGAGATATATTAAAATTGAAGTAATTCATTCTGTCTGATTTCACAAATTGGGTTTGATCAACAATGCGATAATGAGATTCGAGATAAGTTCAACTATTCATGAACTCCTTGCCTCATAAAATTTTAGAGGACGATTTTCAAAGGTAATTTATTATCCTCTAAAAAATGTTTTAATCAGATCACCTTTATTAATTCCTTTTTGTGGATATAAATTCTTATTAAACGATTAAAATATATAAAAGGATTTGAGTTAAACGCAATTTAATTTCACAGTGTAATCGTGATTTATTAATGTGTGTGAAGTTGCAAACATACAGTAATCGTTTAATTCAAACTTAGACAATTTTCAAAGTTACCTACAAAAATGATTAGAAAAAAAATTAAGCAATTATGAACTTATTTTAACATCATTATCCATATCATACATTTCATATTCATCATCAACATTCATCATTTTTATTTTCTTAACGTATCATTAAACGTTAAAAAATTCTGAATATTCGGATTGATATTATTTTATTTACCAGTTATAATTTATTTTCTTTATATGTCATTTGTAACTGATGTAACTTGCAGTGTGCAAGTCTTAAATTAGATTGAAATGAAACATTTGTTTAAGCATTAATGACAGTTTAACATTCCTTACAATAATCCACAATTTCTTTTTCGCAAAAAGACTTGCTCAAATACTGTAATACACAAAAAATGTGTAAATCCAGAACATCAGAATTTCTACAAGTTAATGTCAAGTGCACTCACTTGAAAAATGTAGATAGTAGAGTTCGAATCCCGCTAGCACATCTAGACTGTTTTATTATTTGTTATCCGGTATATAAATTTAATATGGAATTTTTTTGTGCAGATGCTTCGCTTAATCAGTTGCCTTATATACAGCAATTCATAATAAACAAGAGTATATTTTCACGTTTTTTTCAATTAATTATCATTATTAATTAAATACAAAATGAACTTTATTTTTTTGAATAATTTAAGTGAATAATAATAAAATAATAAAAATTAATAAATCATGCACTTGCATTATTTAACAAATAATGATAAAAAAGTAAATCAAGCCATTTTGTTTCGATTAAAATTAAAATATTTTGGCACCTTTGTAATTTATTACTGATTACAACTTTAGTAATTCACTTGTGATCAGGATGATGGATTTTTGTCTTAAATGCAGTAAAAATTAATTGCAAATATATACATCTCTTAAAAAGTAAAAATGAATTTCATGGCGAGAATGAAACAAAAAAAAAGGATTTGTATTGTGCCAATATTTGTGTAAAAACAATAGACGCAAAAGTCCGAAACGATTACATTGATGCAATATGTAACGCCCACAAAGCCAACTGAATACAACAAAGCTGGGTCGCGAAAATTCTAGCAGCTTTAGGGACGCTAAAATAATCATTCGCAACACGTGAAAATGGCGTTATCTCGATTTTATCAGTGTGTATGATTTATGTGTCTAACATGAAAGAGTTAATGGAGGCAAAATAGCGATGGCTACCATGAATCCTTCCACGTCGATGAACATTATTGATCAGATTTGATACTAAATACTCGATCCCCACTGTAAAACCATAATTTATTGATAGAAAGAGCAAGCTAAGTCATTCACCGTTTATTAGTCGAACAGTCGTACGGAAATTTCAGCTCAATTGCGGAATTTTTATCTCGGAAAATAAAATGTATATTTACATGCTGCATGGATAACGCTCCGCGAGTTCGATAAATACAGACATTAATAAATAACAGCGATTTTGACATTTATTTGTTAAAAAATGCTTTCGTATCTCAAGAGGATTATATTTGAGCACGATTCATGTTGATGTTTCCCAAGCACACCGCACAAGTAGAAATGTCTTTAACGAGGATATATTTTTCTCGAAAGTTTTGAAGTTTAAAGTACGTACGAGTTATTTTCTTCCGATTCGATGTGAAAAGAGATATATTTCTATGTAGGAAATGTACCATTGTATATAACCATATGTTTATAGTAGCAAACGTATATCGTTTGCATTTAAAGCACAAAATACGACTGGCTGTTTAATATTTGTTTTTAATTTGATTCTGTATTATGTAAATTAACAGTTGTTTTCATACTTTGTATTAAAATGCCTTTCAGTAGCAAACAACGATAAAAATTTTTCCCTCTGAGTTCACTTGAGTTGTAAAAAAAGTTTTCATGCACTTAAAACATGAATTTTATCACAGATTTTTCTTATGTCTTTTAAATTGAAAGTTGATCGATAAAACTAAATACTCTCAAATACTACACTTAATATATTACGTTTTTCCCGTAAAACCTAATGTTCTGATGTAAAGACACATAAATATATAAATATAAAGATTATTTTCATATTCTAAATTATTAAACATGTTTACATTAATCATCTAAAAAACTGAGAATAAAATATATTTATGAGAATTTTTTGAAACTGAAATTAATCCCGAACTATTCATATATGAGGTCATTATTGTTTTAAGCTTTAGGTTAAACATAACTTTATTTTACAAATAACTATAAGCAATAATTCCTTCAAAAATGGACGAAAGAAAACGAACGCACGTGAGCAGTTATGGATTCAAATATTTTTAACTGTTCAATTATTCAGATATCTATAACATAAATACATTTAAAAAGTAAGCATTTTAAAGTATTAAAATAAAATACACAAAAAAATGATTAAACTTAAAAAATATATACAAATGATTAAATTTAAATAATAATGTCAAATATTTAAAGAAATATTAATGTATTTCTAAAAGAATGCATGATTAAATTTGTCCTTATCTACGTTTTATAGTATCAACTACAATTGCTGTAATTCAATATATCTTTTTTTTGTTACGAGATTTTATGCTTAAAGAAACTCAAATTATACTTGTTACAAATTTAAAGTATATTCTTAAATTAATAGATAAATGAATAATGTTTTATTCATTATATATATTATTATAATATATAGAAAAGTATAGTTTTTAATTAGTGAAAACAGTTAATGATTGTAAAGAAGAGCGAGTAATTTATTATCACCAATTGTATTACAAATTCCACTTAATATTTTTTCAAAATACGGTAAAAACTTTGTTTCTGAGTTAATTTTAATAAGAAAAGTAATTTCGAGTAAGAAAAGAATTTATCAGTGGAAAAACTATGTTCTTTTTTCATTTTTAATTATATATCCATTTGTACAGAGAAGACATTTTTCACTGAAAATAGTCGAGAAACTGAGCACTTTTTTAACACGCATTGGTCAAAACATTGTTTTCTGTACATTATTATAAATCTAATGTTTATTACTTTAATGCACAAATTGATTGTTTATCAAAATTATTGTTTTATTTTATTGTTATCAGTTTAAGTTTAAAATTATTGTTTAAAAATAAATTAATTTTCAAAATTAACAATGTTTGTTATAAACGATTCTAAAGATATTATTAAACCGAAGGTAATATGTTTTTAATACAATTTAAGCATTATTATTAAAGTTTTATCTGCAGATAAATTTCTGTAAATTATCATTTTGAAACTTAAAATTAACTTTATTTTGTAGTCGCAAAATATAAATCAGAAATAAATTTTTCATTTCTCTTCATTTAAAGTACTTTCTTATCATATTACCCTTTTTTACTTATAAACAATAGCACTGTACGTAGATAGTCTTGATACCATACACATTTTTTAACAGAGTTAAACTAATTTTTCACAAATATACGTTGCAAATGATATGTTACCATTATTATTTCGTCGTAAATAATTATACAAATTATAAAACTGTTTAAAACACTTCCCGTTATAATACTTATGTACAACAGGTTCAACACTTAGTATTTGCAATAATAGGAAATGGCAATAGAGGGTATGCAGGAAGTGTGTTGATATACGATGAATGCCCCAAGGCAATTAAACCTTAAGGGCTGGTGTCCTTTACCAATAAGATAACAACCACGAAGCACCTTTAGTAACATTCCTATCAGTTGCAATTTTGCATGCTTTCACCAAAACAGAGTTAATAAATTTCTAAATTACTTTAGAGATTACTCGATGTTTATTAATTAATTTGATAGATTGAATTGAAAGCTATCTGCGATCAATAATACAACTGAATTTAAACGAAATTATTTTGATGAAGATCGTTTAAAAGTATATTATACTACTTTAAAACTTTCTTTTCTACCAAGAAATTTGTTCGGTACTGTTCATCAGATGAGAAACTTTAATATTAATAATATATACTGGTCTTAGAGATATTATCAAAAATAAGCTAATTCAAATTTATACATTCAAAAAACGAATAAATAATACTCCGAAAACCAATTTTATAAGTGAAAAAAAAAACGTTGAATAAATTACTTGTCTAAGGCCTTCGTACACGCAGAGATATCATTTTAAACAAAACATTAAGTTTTATACAAATTTCACTTATTGCATCTTTTTCAAATTCAATTCCATTAACTCGAAATTTGAAAAAAAAAATCTGTTATTCGACTATACGTGACTAACAAGTATATATATTTAAATCCACTATAAATTAACAAAATGTATGTTTGCATTACAAAATGCATATTTATTTTTTGTGTTAGTATTTTTTAATTAAATTTGTATCAAAGAACTATTTAATTATTAGAGCAAACTTCTAATGATTTTTTTATCTTTCAAGGAAAATTTTTTTTAGTTGAACTAAATTTGACATTTTTTTAATCTCCTTTGCCACAGGTTCTTACGTAACACTTGATCTTTACATTAAAATTCCATTGCATGTAGACGAATAGCTCTACTAGCTTTAATAGGACAGTAAATCATATCACTTTTAATATATTTTTCTCAGCAACTGAAAATCAATTATATCCAATTTGATAAATCAAATAGTGCTGGTCAGATTTTACAATTTAATGTTTAATTATTTCAATTAGAATATTTTTTTTAATTGTACCACATATTATTATATTTTATCAGACTAAAATATTCTAATTTATAGCAATTTATTCCAATTACAATTCCACTACACTTTATTTCCAACACGTTTCAACTTATACATTTTAATTTTATTTGTGAAATTTGATACAAACCCAATTTCTAACGTAATATGCAAATTGTATTTAATTCAATAGTATAGTATAGTATAGTATTTAATTGACTTTTGGCGGCTGGGTGGATATTATAAAAAGTTTAATCTTTGCTCTAAAACTACTGTAATTTTAACTTAAATTTAATTAATTTGTACTTTTAGTAATTTTGTATCAAATAAAATATGTTACATGGAATCAATATAACTTACATAAGTTTTAATTCTGTATGTTCAATAATGACTTATTATTGAATAAGTCATACAATATTGTTTTAGTTTTTCAATGTGTAGAAATGATTAAGGGACCATAAAATATTTAATAATTTTAATGTGCATTTCGATATAATTCTTTAGTGTTATATCCTATAGATGCAGTAAAATGTAAATTTAATAAAATATCACATTCAAAAGATTCTGATTAATATTCATTCGCAATTTTCATAAGAAAAACTGATTTATATTTTTCTTTTTTTTCATACAAATATTATTTTACTAATAAAATTGTGTACCCCATAACATTAAATTCCACAATGCAATAAATGTGTAATTATTGATTTTCAAAGATTATTTTAATTGCCACGTACATCCTTAATATTTTTTTTACTAAATGAATAAAATATATATTGAAAAAATATTTTTCTGTAAAAGCGATGCTTTTAAACAGTGTTCTTATTTCATGTAAATCATTTATGTCTATTTATGTGAAACAGAAATTGAATTACATTAACAGTCTAATGTTAATCAAGAAAGTTATCATTCAACTGTCATTGCAATTTTTGCAAACAAGTGTTATAAATTAGTGGAAATACGAATTGAAATACAAGATGAACTAA
Source organism: Axea sp. ZL-2020 (assembly GCA_022817665.1). Taxonomy (NCBI): domain Eukaryota; kingdom Metazoa; phylum Arthropoda; class Insecta; order Hymenoptera; family Scelionidae; genus Axea; species Axea sp. ZL-2020. The sequence continues at coordinate 10,089 of JABFOX010003481.1, forward strand.
TGCAGATGAACTTTTGTGCTGTTGCAGCTCTTTCGTCATACGTACCTGGCTCAGTACAAGATCGTGAACCTAGAAACTCTGTAAGTAAACGAGCCGTACATTTATCGCATTTGAGATAATCATATTTCAGACTTATTTCGGAGCGAAAATTTGGATTTGCATTTTAATCTCACGGCAGAAACGTAGACTCGCACGGGTACAGACGAAG
>JABFOX010003482.1:0-10294 GCA_022817665.1 Axea sp. ZL-2020
AAATGGCAACAAATTATATAACAAAATGGTGCATATTTGACCTAAATCGGACAATGCAAAACATGTTAAATAAAGTCTTGAAGTTCACGTAAAAATAATGGATTTCTTTTTCCCCAACCTAATATTAATAAATGGATATATATGACTGGAAATACTTTGACCAAAGGACTCTTCCACGAATGATCGCAAAAATACAATTAATCTGATGATGGAAAGAAATTAGAAGTGTCAACGCTTTCATCTTAATATTTCTTAATAAATATTTGGAATTCGTTAATAATGTACAAGTTAATTATTTTATATTCACAATATTCAGTTGATATTATGAGCATCATTAAAAATTCAAATTACTGAAATATAACGCTGAAGCAATGTGGTTTTTTTGCTTATAAAAATCGTGTCCTTATTTCATTGTTTCTGAAACTGTATGTGGTGAATTTTCATCAATACTCGAAGTATATTTGTATACTGCCGTTGTTTCTTTCCGTTCATAATTATTTCTCCCGACATTTTTAATGAAAAATTATACTGATCACTCAAATGATTTATTAAAACCAGCAGTCGATTGTTTGTAGAATCATACAACATTAGAAATATGAAATGTTGGTGTTACTTTAATTTATAATTATTCTATAATTAGAGAAATATAACGTAGTCATTATTATTTTGGAAGTCACACATGTTGCACCAATATTTAATTATCGATATATAACGAAGAAAATTATATTTTTAATAAAACATCAGTTTTCCTCAATAAGAGTATAGAATTTTTATGATCACTAAACATATTCAATAGTTTATCATTATTCCATTAATCAGTAAAGTTCAACATTATTCCGCAGTAAAAATATAATCCACAACTGTAAAATAAATACATTGGTATAATATATTTTTATTTGTAAACCATAAACAAAATTATAATTACTTAGCGTTGTATTGCTTTTAGAATTATTTGATAAAACCAATGTGTAATTTATGTGGTAATAGAATGTATTTTCTCTTTGGAAAAAGAGAAAGACCATAAATCGAGCAAGTGAACTTGATAAGTCAAATAAAACGAGATAGGAACGAAGTGACTGCAATTGGTATAGTTTATTTCATTACTGTGAATAGCACCATGTTGACTGGAAAGTTAACGATCGAACTCTTATAATTCCAAAGTGACATCGAAAAGACTTAAAAACTACAAACGAAAAGATATCCCGTTGAGCCCACGCTAGTTATCACAAAAGTTCCCCGTAATACGTGTACTCGGTTGCAATATATTTTTATTAAAACGACAAATTTGTCTCATAAATAATGTAAATTTTTATAAAAACATTTGCCAGAGTCAAAAGAAACAGCAGTATTTTTTATCTTAAATTATTGCTTTGTTTTCCGTTCATGGCAATTTCTTCATTAAGGTCTAATAATATTTGCTTTAAATAAATTAATAGTAATCTCTGTTTTCTGAATTGTAATGAATTTTCTTTGGCCCCTGTTGCGGTGCCATAAATGTAATGATTTTTTTAATTCTATTATTAAAGTTTAGAGGAAATGAAACAATATAAAATTAGAAGATAGATTATTAAAATTATATAATTACTCACATATAATATGTCGAATTGTCATTTTGTACAATAAGAATTGTCATCTCAAACATAAATATGATCCTCAATTCAATTATTAAGTAATAATTTTTGTCTTCCAATGACTTTAGTCATACAAATAATTTTATCAACTTTTATCAATCCTTAAACAATACAATGGCTGTTGTTTCAATGATGAAATATATAATCATTTTCGTCGCACAATTTGTTTAATTCACTATTTTGGAACATGATTAAACACAAGTGTCCATTATTTTATGAATTTCGCAATTATTTTCAAGTATAATAATATTGCACAAAAACTTGATATAATGAAACAAGTCGTTTTATATGATATCAACTACAAAAATATTTACAATGTAAAATAATGCCAAGATTTACGAAAATTATAATCTTCCAAAAAATAGGTTTTATTTCTAATGCCATGCTTTTCCTTTTAGAAAAACCTTTATTAAAGTTATATATTATTTCCTCAAACAACAAAAAATTAGTGATATCCAAATTAGACAAGAGCAAAAATTATGCTTGCAAAAAATATTTATATTATTATTGTCTGTCTTTAAACAAAAAACTATATGGAATAACTGATTTATTTTTAAATTGAAATTAAATTAGAATTAAATTAAATATATGTCATAAGAAAATTGAATAAATAATCTTAATTTAATTTTGAACCTCTTGGAATATAAACTTTTTACACTTTAACACACAAAACTCTTGACGGACCGTTTTTAAAATAATTTCTTCAATAATAACAAATATATCTTGTTATATGTATGAATAAAAAATGTTATTGTATATATTATATAGACAAATTATTTACCATTGGCCGTTATCAATTTGCTTTTAACTTCAAATAAAATGTATAATGTAAATACACAAATGTCTCCCACAAGTTCTCATAAAATATGATCATATATTTCATGTATTATGCATCTATCACATAAAATAGAAAATTCGATGTTTAACTAAACGTTAAACTTTTAATAAATTATTATAAAATATAAATTAATATTTAAATAATTTTTTATTTAATTAAATATATGATAAGTATATAAGAAATTTTTACATATTAAAGTTAATAACTGAGAACATTAATATAACGAAAGTCGTGAATGATTTATTATCATTAATGCGTAAATCGTACTGATCGCATAAGATAATACAATAGTAACCAATTTTATTACGAAGAAAACGAATGATAATAAGAAATACATTTAGTACAATTTTTTCAGTTTCTATTTTTCTACATTTGTTTTTCATATGCAGATGATGTCATAATGTGCATTTTTATTGCATTTTATTTTCATTTTATTATTATTACACGTTTATAAAAACAATCCTCCAAGAGTTTTGTATAATAAAATATAAAAAGTTTATAATTTACAATTTTTGTTATTTTTAACGACCATTTCGGCTGACTTTTGATTAAAAATTATTTAATTATAATTTTTTATATACTTCTTTATTAATTTTTATGTTTCGACCGTAAGACGTAGGTGCTTATCAAAAATGACTATAAACAAGAAACAAGTATTTTGTGTAAACGACGTATATAACAATTTTTAAGAATGTTGTATGTTATATGAATTGTTTATAAAAAGCAAAATATTTTATTATTTCAGTTCAGTAATGTTTTATTATTGAAAAGTGTAATAATTAAGAAAAAATGTTAAATAAATAATTTTACATTTTAATTATAAAAACTGATAAACTATAAATGTATTTATTAATAAATAAAAGTAGACAATTTACATGTTATTTTTGCTCATTTATTATGTGTTAATATCTTATGTTTTATTTGAAATTGGTATATTATAAATTATTTTTTAAATTTATTCTCTTTTTAGTACGTTGTGTACTTTGTCATTGTAATTTGAAAACTGAAATTGAATTCGTATATGTTGTGAATGAGGACTGTCGTTACAAATTTTAGTATGTACATATTATTTGATATTTGTATTTATTAGTGTTATGCTTTTTGAAAGACCTACTTCGAAACATGTTAGTTGTTACATTTATATTAATATTAATTTAATTTGTTATAAAATAGGTTTATAAATATAACTTAATTTCAAAATATTCGTGTGTATGTTGATGGTCTTTCTGTTAGATTTAATGTGTAACATTTCTGAAATATTGAGTTTATAGCAATTAATTACTCTATGTAAGATTTTGGTATCTTATATATCTATAAAGTTTCTAAACATTTTTACAAAATCTTCTCACTAAATGTCTGAACATAAAACAATATCATTCAGTTAAAAATAATACAAAATGTGTAAAATATATAAAAAATTCGAATATCTTTAAAAATTATAAAATGATGTTTTACGATGTAACTTCTTTGTTCATTAATATTCGTAATACATAGGTAATTAATAGTATTAAAAAAGATGGACAATAATAAATAATACACAGGAAATACCATTTTAATGAAATAGAAGTTGCAATAAAATTCAAAGTAAATATTATATATCGGTGATAATGGTATGTATTGTAATATAATTTTTCAATACATTCATTTTCCATTATTAACAATAATAAATATTATTGTTAAATTGAAGATGTAAATGATATATTCATTATTGTTCCTCATAATCAAATTAATAACATAACAAACACATTTAATAATTTTACTCAATTTACATCATTTACTTAATTTATTTCTTGTTCACAGTCATTTTTGATACGGGCCTACGTGTTAAGATTGAAACATAAAAATTAATAAAGAAATAGGTAAAAAAATTATAATTGAATAATTTTTAATCAACAGTCAGCCCAAATGGTTGTTAAAAATAACAAAAATTATAAATAGATCAACATTCGCAAAAGTCAGTCGACAAGTATATTAGTTTATATTTTATCAATTAATTTAGTGTCATTCATCGATGATTGACAAAATTCTTCAAATATCTGATATTAAAAACATTATAACAAATACTAAAAATTGTATATTTTTAACTGATTTTTACTAATCTATTTACTTTTTCTATACAATTTAATATTAGCTTAAGAACTGCGTGTAAATATTAATAAATATATTACACCATTAGAACTATGCATTAGAAAACCGCATTAGAATCTGTCATAGCATTTCACACAGAATTCCGCAACAGAATTTGGCATCACATGTCGCATTGGAATTACGGGGTGTAAAACTCTATTAAAATTCCCCATAACATTCGCATTAAAATTCCATATTAGAAATTTGCATAGCATTCCACGTATGAACCCCGCATAAAAATCCGCATTAAAATTCAGTATTATAATTTCGCATTAAAATTTCATATTAAAATTCCATATTATGATTCCGCATTAGAAATCCGTATATTACTCCACATTAGAATTTCTAATAGCAATCCGAATTAGAAATCCTCCTAACATTCCTTATTAGATTTCGATCTTAATATTAAGCATTTGAATTCCACATAGCGTTCCGTGTAGAATTCCACAATAGAATTCCGCACAGCATTCGGCGTTAGAATTTTGCATTATGAATATCAAAGTTCGCGAAAGCGAACCGACGAAGCAAGGTTCCATTTCTGATAAATTTCCGATGAGATAACGGTTTGGACGACGATGACTGAGCAAATATACTTTACTCGAGTTTTGCTCTAAATGTGTCAAATAGTACTTTAATAATTTTATTTTTACATTAATATATACATTAGGTACAAATTTCGTACATTTTAAATGATTACTCAATTACATTTATCATTTCATTGTTAAATGGAATCACTTATTGCAATAATAATATTAATATTAATTTCGTTCTTTCGTTATGTGATAATTAAAATGTTTTTATCTTCTACATATAAATCACGTTAGGTGTTTGAAATCGAGGGAAGAATATTTCTGTCTCTTATTGTGGTCTGTTAAAGAAAATCGAGATTAGGTGTTTCGCGCCTTATTCTAACAAATCAGAACGGAGAAAATTATTTTATCTTTTCCTGAAATCAGTTTGACTCTTTATAATAATGTTCACTTTGTATATGCATTGTCACGTAATATCAGCGATGTGATTAACGTTCGTAAAATTTTGAAGACACATACATTTGTTTATATATTGTCAATTAAATATAACATTTTAACACACAGCATATGACACTGTCTGTGCTCAATACACTTATAGCGCGTTATTAAATAATATATATATATATATAGAAATTGGTTTATATTGCATTAATTTGTTGGTAATTTAAACTAAATTCAACTTATATTTGATTAGTTTAACCGTTATTATACTCAAATTTTTAATTCATATTCATTCAAATTATTCAAATAAACTTTGAGTTTTGTAATATGTGTAATTATATTTAAATGAATATGAAAATAGAAAATGCTGATTTCTTCTGTTTTATCTCAATTACTTTTAATTAATAATACATACATAACAATACAAAAATTGTTTTATGTTACATTTTTTTGTTAACAATTTAAAAATTAAATACAACTTATATTTCATTAGATAAACTGTTATTAAATTCGAACTTTTAATTTCTTATTTAAACATAAACTTCATGATTTATTTTATATTTAATTATATTTCAATAAATATACAAATTATTTCGTATCTTATGAAAGCAATGGAAAATACTGATGTCTTCTATTTTTTCGCAACTACTTTTAAACACTACTTAAAACAACTACTTAAAAAAAAAAAATAAAAAAATAATAGCAATTGAAAAATTTGAAATTTAAATTAATGATATTTGTTTTCCTAGTAGCTCAAAATATCCTCAAGATATTCTAAACATATTGTAATATCTCACGAATTTAAAGAGAACATTGTCTAAAATCTATGTTTACATGGTTGATACTGTAAGTTAGTGTTTGCAATATTTTCAATAATGTGAATCATTCTTATGAAACTGTATAAAATATTCTTCAGATTTTATTAACAAATGTATCGAAATAAGAAGAAAATACTAAAGGCAGCAAAACGAAAATGAAAAAAAAAATTCAGGCAAAGTCTCAAAATACGGTGTTAATAATCATTTATCATTCATAAATAAAATGTATATTTCACATATAAAATTTATATTGAACTAATATACAATATAAAAATTATAATATAAAACCGGTATTTTACAATAAAAAGAAAAATGAATCATTATTGATTAAAATGAAAAATAAAACTGAAAAAGGTAATAATTTTAATTCAATTTATATTATCCTGTATACAGTTTTTAACTTCGTGTGATACTAGACAATCAAATATTAATTATATTTAAATATATTCATAAATATAAATTATTTCTTAACTTATGAAATCAATGAAAAATGCTGATATCTTCTTTTATTTCTCAATTACTTTTAATTAATAGCAACTGAGAAAGTTGAAATTCAAATTAGTGATATTTATTTCCCTAGTAGCAAAAATATCCTCAGGATATCCTGAAGATATTGCAATATTTCACAAATTTACTGAGAACTTCTAATATCTGTGCTTAATAAAACGTTTAACTAAAAGACAGCACACTAATATTTTCGATTCATATACATCTAGTAAAATGTTCTTATGCTCTAAATAGTTAGAATATTTGATTATGTAATTTGACAAAAAATGTTATAGAATATTTTAAATGTTAATATTAAACGTAATTTGGCAAATATGTATGTAAATTGTTTCTATCACGATCAGTCTTACAAAAAAGGGGTGTAATTTCCCATATTTACATTATTTATTTCCATTAATTATTAATAAAAAATAGTTTTAATTCATAAATTGCACTATTTATAATTTTGCTTATTCTTATGAAATTGTTGACTAGGTTGTTGTTTTTTCCTCATTAGATGATTTTATCTCTTTTTATACATAATTTTCTATTAATGATCATATTTATGAAAGTTTCGTTGTAATGATGGATTCACAGCCTTATACAACACCTCTTTATAATGAATAAATTATAAATAAATTATTTACTATGCTAACGGTAAAGGAGAAATTTAAAAAATAAATGTCTTTATTTTTAATTATCTTGACGAAGAAATTGTATTACGGGACCGGAATGTAATATCGTTTTTTCACATGTTTTAAATCTTAAATAACGCTAAAAACGTTTAGTGGTTTCATATTTTTACATTTACATATTTTTATACATTGAATGAATTAGAAATATAACTCTTAAGTATACCGGCAGGTAACAGTTAAGATTGAAGTATATATAGTAATTTAATCGTCATATTGCATTCTTTCTCTGTTTCATTCTATCTGTTTCTTTCCGTGTATCTACTGTGTAATCTAGACTACGACGTAACTAAACGTACGTCTTGATTCCGGCAGGTTACAGTTAGGATTGAAGTATATATAGTTGTTTAGTCGACGTCGCGTTACATTCTTTCTCTGTCTCTATCTACATCGTAATCTTGGCGACGACGTAACTAAACGTATGTCTTGATGAATATGTCGACTTATCGTGAACGTTCAACGAAAAGTGATTCAAAATGCTACATATACACACACACACTCAAATATATAGCATATATACGTTCTACATTATACTTTCTGTTTTCAATTTTACACTTATTTCAGATCATAAATACATTACACAATATAATCAATAGTTATTTCCATTAAATTCAGAAATACTGAAACATTTTTTTAGTAGAAATTTAAAATAAAAGAAAAATGGTTTAATTGAACATATCGTTTTCTGAATAATTGGAAATATTTTGAAATTATCATAATGGTATTTTATCAAAATTACTATAATAACAGAATAAACTTGCATTGAAATTAATATCTTCTACTAAAATTAATTAAATATTGAAGTCAAATATGTAAGACAAAAATGTTTAATGTAAACTCTGAAATACCTGAGAAAATGTCAAATTATTGGATTTTTAAAGATTACATTTTTATACTTTATTTCACTTGACACTCACGATTAAACAGTGATAAATGATATTTGAAAATCCTTGTAACTTTTAACAATGCATAATCTGAAAAATATAGAATATAATTCCGAAATATTTTACATTATATAATCCTAATCACTGTTTTACAAAATGGATGACTGTACGTTTATTTGTACCCCTGTTGACTAATTCTTTTGAAAGAACTGAATACGAATTTCGGGATTTTTCAACTATAAGTTTATTTCCCAAGATATCTTATCGAAAAATGCATAAAGAATGTTATTACAATTAATAATTTTCTGTAGGAGATCTTTTAGGGCCACGGCAGGTTATAATAACTTCCATGAACTAAATTGTAACGTATTTATGTATATATTCTTTTGAAATAAAACAAATTTTACTGTATTCATTACTTAATAAATTGTAAACATCTATAAATACAGGACTAATTATGGTGAAATTTATACGACTACTAGTAACAAGAGGAAAAATAGTAAACTAAAAATATACTGCACCGAAAATTGTTATTTAAACAGTAATTTTGGGGTATCTAAAAAAATGTACAAATATAAACAGTAAATTTACAATAATAACATTAAAATATAATGTAATTTTATTAAATTTAATATTTATTATTGTTTGTTTATTACAGTTAATTTTTTATATACTGCAAAATAACGGTTGAAATAATTATATATTAACGTGTTCTTTTAATGTAGTTAATCATAAGAAAAATGTAAACTTTAAATGAATAACACATAAAAAGCATTTGCTCAATGAAAAACATAATGAAGAAATATTTTATTTAATTTATTGAATTCTACTGTAATGATAAAATAATTTTCTATGTTTTAATTATAATAACGATTAAAAAATATGTTATGTAATATGCTTTTAATATACTACGGCAAATACACTAGTACGTGTATTCTAATATTATCAAGTATACGAATATTTTTGGTCCATGAAAGTTATTTTTTATGAAACTAAAAGAAATTTCCTATTGCAAAATTATAGCTATAATTTTGATAGTTCTTATTTAAAAATCGGTTGAAATAGTTAACATAAATTATACAAATTAAATTGTAATATTTAAAACAGTATCATACAACTTAATTTAAATTGTGATATTGTTCAAGTTACAGTAAATATCATTTTACATTATCAGAATCCATATTAAAATAATCTAAAATATGATCCAAATATACATTCATTATTTTAAATATAAAATGTATTTGTTTGCTCGTTAATAATGAAACAAATACATTCATAATAATGAAACATACAACTTAGTCATAGATTACATTTGGAATAACAGAATGACCTCGCATATATGTGTTTAGTTATTAAAAGTATACTGAGTTTCATAGTTCCATATTAACCACATAGTGTGTTTATTAGATATATGAAACCAAAATTTTTTTATAGAAAATACACATTTATTGTATCAAAATGATACAAACAAATATTTTATTTGAAGTATTGCCCATCGCTAGCTATACGTTTCCCACTTGTCTGGCAATTTGTGAATGCTGTGCTAAAAAAATTGTTGCTCTTTTAACACTACAACGGTCAGAGTTCAGATATACCTAAAATCACTAACGCCATCACTTTGACGACTCGACCGTTTTTCAACATTTTTCTTCCTGTAAAATTTTTTGTACAAAATTACCCTCACAAATTTAGTTTTTAACCAAACAATTACATATTAAAGTTATACAAATTTTATTTATTATAAATTTATAACTCCATAACTCTATATAAATAAATAAATATATTTAATTAACATTGATAAATTAGAACGATTTACAATCTCATAAAAAACTACAATATTTATTAAT
>JABFOX010003483.1:0-10294 GCA_022817665.1 Axea sp. ZL-2020
AGGAAACAGATATGACGCGCGTCGCGAAGCATGAAAACTCGAACGCGCCCTGCGCGCGTTCGATTGCGAGGTGCTCATAAATATCATGATCCCCTCATGATCCATCACTGATGCGCATGCGCGCATGCCAATCGCGTTGCCGGGCTTGATGCGCGCAAACTCGCACGTTGCGAGCATCGACGGCGCGTTTGCACAGCCACTTTTCACGTCGCTCTTTAATATTCAGCGGAACAATTTTAAATGGAAATTCGAGTCGCCTTGCTAGAGCCCGCTACCGCCATGCACGACGGTTCCACTCCTGTGTTCTGTTTTCAGAAACTGCCGCCGTCGTTTTTGTAATTACTGTAATTCGTGCGGCGATTCTCTTTAATCGCGCAAATTTCGCACGCTGATTTAATCAATTAATAAATAATCTTCGCGCGAACGAAATTCTTCGGTGCTGCGAAGAGCCGAGTTGATTTTTTAATTGGAAGAGCATCGAAAACTGATGCTCGGCGTTTATCCAACAGAAATAAAAACACGAATAAACGCGTGTTAACATTTTCAGACATGTTTCGCATTGGTGTTTCGCGCTTGAATAATTACCGACGCAAATAATACTTTTCGTGTGCAAAGTTTAGCTCAACTTTCCATTTTCAAAGAGACATCTGTTGCCTATAATTACGACTCTTTCCCCCGAATTTCCCAAAATTTTCATTCAACAAAAACTCCGAAGATTTTATACGCACTCGAGTCACGCCCTCCCTGTATTGCCGTTCAGTAATGGGTTAAGACCAGTTGCACCCTGAAACAAAGAATAGGAATAAATTTAATAGCCCTCGATTGTTGTTAATCGACAAGTTTTCGGTTAATTTTACAAGACAGCATAAAAATGAACGTGAAGCATTAAACTTGGCGAATTGTGAAATTCGTTTAAACAAGAAAGCGAAGCATACTCCGATCAAAAGACGCGTTCAAAAAATATTTGTTAATAACAAGTAATGCAAACACGAGGAACTGCAAAAATTCTACAAGCTGTTACAGCGATGCGTAACGAAACTGAGGCGCGCAGTGTTTGAAATAGATCTCGCGAGAGTAAATAGCAAATGTTAATGATCGTCAACGGACTCGTAAGAATGATAAACAATAAAAAGCATCGACACCCGAAGGAAACGTCCCTGTGTCCACTTATGCCCACGCTTCCACGAAGTCGAGCGTGCGGTGCGAGACGGGAGGGAGAAAGCGGAAAGAGCGACGCGGGGGGTGAGAGAAAAAGAGAGGGACAAGAGGAATGTAGACGCGGGAAGGCAAGAAGGATGAACAAGGACCGCGCGAGCGGGAAATTCGTCCGACTGAGAAAGTCCGCGAAGCCGATGCCGTCCGAAGAAACGAGCCAGTCTCCGCTGTTCTCTCTCATTCGCGTACGTCGCGTTATTCTTGACGGATTGGTGTTCTGGCGTTCTCGATGTGAGCACGAGATTCCGCGCGGTGAGCTCGGAGCAAAGAAACAACGAGCTTCTTCGAACACGGCTTTTCTCTTTGCGCACGTTTGTTATTGTTTCTTTTATTTATGTTCGTTCGTTCCTGCGAAGCATTTCGCTGAGGAGATTCGCGTGGCGTTTCGTTCTGTCAAAAAGAGTCCGACTGAGCTTTGGGACCGAGGCATTTCTACAGGTACTGTAACATTGCGCACGATAAATTTGTGTCGCTTGGAAATTCGACCCGAGTGCGACGAAAGGGAAGGCTTCAATGAACTCGATCACGCGAACTGATCAAGCGGTTGTTCATTTCTGAATATTCGCAACTCCGACACGTGTCATCGCGGTTTTTTAAATACCCCGAGGGCTGTTTTTGTTTTTGTTTTACAGTCAAACTTTCGTCTGACTCTTTCGTTGCGCGATCTGAAGATTTGAATAAGTTAGAGTGCATGTACCTCAAGTCCGAACAAATGATTATTCACACTTTGTTATTTAAATTGCAAGTTGCAATGTTTAAAACGAATGAATGGTTTGTTACTGACACGTTCCGAACACGCAAATATTTCAATATAACCATTATCGTACAGAAGAATCTATGTGCATGTTTTTTTTTTTATACTTGCATTTGTTTATTTATGCCTGTATTTTGATTTCTCCGAAATGTTTAACTTTGTATTTTTATTTATGCGATTACCCTCCTAACCGCAATAAAGTCCGTAATTTAACATTTAAGTTACACTTGAATGTGATTTTTATAATGTAATATTATTAAAATAATAAATATTATTCAGTACGTTTTTTTTTTTTCAGTTTCAGTATTGCATTTCTTGTTTTGTTTCATGTATTTTAATTGTGGTGCGTGCATTAACATTATTAACGTTGCAGGATGAAAATGATTTGTTGATAAGTTGAAATAGTGCCATTATAGTAATAACATACATCAATCAGTTAAAGCACGATTAGTCCACAAGTAAAAAATCATATTCATTCAATTCGTTAATTTTTGGAGCAGCGGAAAACAAGGAGTCTCGTCTTTTATTCCATTTTCTCTCATCCCTCATCATTGTGCTTGTAATAAATGAAAATGACATTTTATTCAGACTGCATTGCTGATGCTTGTTTTTTATGTCTGCAATGTTAAATGTTAATCATAGTTAATGATTGTTTTGTAAAATTATTTATGTTCTTGCAATGGCGATAATGTACAACGCTGCTGTATTTTATACAGTAAAATATTCCTTTCTTTGTTTCCGGGTTAATGTTACAGTGCTGTTTGGGAAAAAATAGCTCGAGTAAGATACTTGTCCCAGATGTTGTTATGTCGGTTCTGGAAAATCAGTGTGGTGCTCTTGAGCCGTACGTGAACACAAAAAACGCTCAAAGCATTTACTTGAAAGATTCTCAGCATCCAAAGATGTGCTTTCATTTATTTACATTTTGCCACTGATTTAAATTGTACACTTTTATTATATAACAAGATTTTACACCAGTTATTGTATTTAAGCCTTGTATAATATTCATGCAAGCTACAATGAAAGCATTCATTATTAACCCGAATTGTTTGCAATACTATTAAACTTAAGCTGGATGCTCCACATCATTACAAAGATATGTTCTGTTTTTTTTTATAAATTGTCTGAAATGAAAATGAAGGGGATAATCTTACAATGTTGAAACACAAGTTCTGTGCGATATTACAACTTGTTTCGTAAGATAATTTTGTTTAATAAGCTATTAATATTAACAAAAGCAAATTGAAAACAACAACAAACGGATTGGAAAAAGAATTACATTTTTGGATCATTTGTCACGCGTATCATGAAATAGAACAGACGTAAATTTATCGTACCGTTTCTTGTGAGTGCAACTCAAATTTCAGTGTGTTCGTAGGAATATCTCTTTCGCTTATATACATGTATACGTACACCACGAACAGTTTCTGTGCAATTCAAGCGTATATGCCATTTTTGGATAAAATTGTTCGAGAGTTGAGAAGCCTCGTTGTGGTGAACGAATGAAACATAATGCACAAAGATAATAATCATATGATATTTATCGTGCGAAAATTCACCGCATGAATGAATCGCTTGTTCAAAGCAACATCACTGAATCCAAATTTCATATTCTAATCCTTTTCACAAAGGGTCAATCATTAAATATCACAATATCAATCATAAATTACCACATTACTGTAATAACTATTATGTTTAAATGTTTGAACTACTATGGTGTTATTTACACAATCTTAATTTTGCATACACATCCGCTGTATTATATATGAAATGTTACTATTATTCCAAGCTTGAAATATCTGGAAATTTATTTTGCATTGTATTGCAGCTTTAATAAAATTCATGTCGAACACGAATTAAACAATTGTTGAAAAAATACTGAATAAAACAAACAAAATTAGCTCGTGTGAACCAAACAAAATGTTTAATTGAAATATAAGCAAATTACAATGCAATGCTTGGAACTTTGTCATATTTTCTTCCTTTTCATAAAATTTCTTTTATTCTGCACCATTGATAATCAATTTTTGAAATACAAAATTATATAGCCTCGGTACAGTGTTGTGGTCACGATTTTTCCTTCTGTTCACTCACAGCAGACATAATGTGACAAAGATAAATGATTGGGTTAAAGTCATGATTCATTTTTACCAGTATAACTTTTGGTAAAAGAAGATGAAAGACGTAAGATTTTTAATAAGAAATACTTTCGTATGTTTTTAATACGAATAGGTGCATATATATGCAATAGTAACTCGTGGAATATAAGATCAATGAATGAAATGCACTTCAAATAATGACATGGATGAAATGCACGGTGTACCGTGTGCAATATTAATACCATAGGACCGGGATAACACGAAACGCTCAATAACAAAGTGTGCTTGTGAATATCACATATGAACGAAAGCCATAAGTGCATATTGTTCTCGGTGCAATACTTCACGATATTAAGACTGAAGAATAACGTTTTCTGCATTTGTGCAAATGCTGTACTTTTGTTTTTGTCCCTTCAATCTTATTAAAAACTAATATTTCGTAACACATCGCTGTTTAATCGCTTTTACATTATAATGCATTTGACTAATTTCACTGAGCAGTAAAAGTACTTTTCGTATGGCCTGGATAATGAAGAAAGAGATAAACATTTTGACGCTCGTTGTGTTATAAATTATGTCTGTTGGATGAAACACAGTTATTAAATGAAGCACAAAAGCAGGCTGCATTGAGTGGATTATTTATTGCATAACAATAAATCTGTGCAGAGAAATATGAGAAAGATGCGTTACAATTTTTAATGTGCAATTACAATTTTTACACATTCAGTTTTCACGTGTGCGGCGATGCAATGTTCAAAAACTTCGAAGAACTAATTAAATAATGAACATACTAATTCAGTTAATAATGCTGAATACAAAGGTGAAACATACGTATGTGTTCCATAGATAAATGTACCACCAGCTTTTCGGTTCATAATTTTAAATTTTATCAATGCGAAATGGTATATTTATACGAGTTTCTTTTCTTAGATTGTATTCAATTAAAGTGTGCGTCCAAATTGCAAAGTACACAATTTTGTTTAATTGTGTGGGAAAGATGTCTGAATAATTAATTAAATCAATGCACGATTAAGATAATTTATTTAGTTTTTATAATTTAATAAAATAATAATTAATGGTAAAATCTAAAAAAAAAAAAACTTATTAACTATTGTGCTTTAAGAAATGTATACTATAAATGTGCAAAGTGATAAAACATTTGAGTTTCTATTGCACTGTTTTATAGCAATGCAATGATTTCTGCTGAATGTTGATTTATGAAAATATTTATTTGTACATGGTACAGTTGGACAATTTAGTTACATTAACTGAATACTGATTTAAAAAGTATAAATATGCCATAAAAACAACCCTTGTTTTATGATTTTATTTCTTAATTGAACTTCTTTCTGAACTTTTCAACGAATTTATTTTTTTCGTTGTAGTCAATTATTAATAAATATGTTATTTGGTTTTCTTATTTATAGATAAATGGAGTCCAAGTGCTGAAACTTCATTTTTTATGAACCAGTATTTATGAAAACTTAACTTTATGCACCATGAAGAGAATTCTAGTCTTCGTTTTTGTAATACTCTATTATTGTCAGGGTAAGTTAAATATTTATTAATACATAAATAATAATTTACTGAATCAAATATGTGTGTTGTATTGCAAAACATTACAGATGTTTAATTGTATGAATTAATAACGATGCATAATAATAATTAAAATGTGAAATAAAGAATGAATAAAATAATGAACTTTTTAATGGTTAATTTATAAAGTGTAAGATTCTGTCCAGATACTTTGTAGTGCAATAATAAATTCTGTCAAAACTTTGATATGTATAATATAAAGTAATTCGTGCAAAGTCTTTGAAAGTTCATTATTTATAGAGTAAAATATAATTAAACTCTAAATCAGTGTACTACAATCTACGAATAAAGTAGCCTATTTTTCATGCGTTCCGGCTGCGACAAGATGTACTTTTATCTCAGTACTGATTAGATACTAGTATGACCCCCCGACCTCGTCTTCCGCCGAACTAAGTCCTCTCACTTCACTCCCTAAATTCTGAACTTTTGCCTAAATTTAAATAAAAAGTAATTTACATTGTAAAATAATTATCAGTGAGATATTTTGTAAAAGGACGAAGCATTTTTTGAGTTCAACGATTGTTTATTTATAAATAGTAAAATTACATATATTTTTCACCATTTCGTTGCCTGGAATATTGAAAACTTTAATAATATTTATAATTTTTAAACTACGTAAAGACTTTAATTGTATGCAAAATTAAATTATGTATCATTTATCTATTATTAACAATAACGAAGAAATATTTTCTTTATAAATAATTGATTACATTAATTAATTTATAGGCTTTGTCGCGGCTCAGTATGGAAGAGAAAACAGACTGCCTGCAAGAGGTAAGATGGATTTTAATAAGTAACTATCAAATAGCACAAATTTGTTAGTTTGAAATATGCACTATTATAGTGTGATTATATAAGCATTTCATGAAATTCATCATTGTAAACTTTATAAAAAGTTCATGTTAAAACTAGAATGTTACGACTAAACTTCAATTGAGAACAGAACGCAGTGTTGAGAAATGCGTTTATATGAGAGTTTTTAAACGATTGCTGTTGAAAAGATATGGAAGAGGAGAGATAGTAACATCCCGCACAAAATATTGAATAACGTATAACAACATGAATATTTTGTAACAAGTTCTAAATACCAGTTTCAGTTTGTAATTGTGGTTTTACGCTAATGATGCGCGAACGTGAAATAATATTTCCTGTTTTAAGTATCGAACATTTATTTTTTCTTTAGGAACTCACCAAAAAAGGCCTCACCCTTGCGAAAAGAGTTCGTGTTATCCAGCGACAGGAAATTTATTAATTGGACGGCAACATCACCTTAAAGCGACGTCAACGTGTGGGTTAAAAGGTCCGGAAAGATTTTGCATAGTTTCGCATTTAAAGGAAAGGAAAAAATGCTTCTTTTGCGACGCATCCCATCCGAAACAACAACATCATATCAAAAATATTGTTAGTGGGTAAGAACCAAAAATGTATCGTTAATCTTACTCGAAAAAAAAAAAAAACAAAAAATATGCGAATTTCTATTTTTAGTTAAAAATTCATTCAAAATGAATTTTATGAATCTGATTGTTAAATGTGTAATTGGGAAATCCATTTTTGAAACTATGAGTAAAATTAAGGTTTAATTAAAATCAAATAATTTTAAAGTCATTAATAATCAAAATTCAGAATAAACTAGTTACAGAATTAAAAAAGTGTTCATTTTAAGATCCTGTTTTCTGTGAGTAATACAACAACATCGTTTGAAATGAAATTCTTATTTTTCAAAGTGATAAACGTTTTCTAAATTTAAACAATTTCACATTTGAAGAAACTCACATGTTTTTTTTTTTTCAGCTAAGAATATATTGAAATACGTTCTAAATAATAAATTATATAATAATTTTTCATATTTTACAGGACACCGCATCGAACATGGTGGCAAGCGGAGAATGGAGTAGAACACGTCTCTATTCAATTAGATTTGGAAACCGAGTTTCATTTCACACATATGATTATTAACTTTCAGACATTTAGGCCAGCTGCTATGTTGATTGAACGCTCTTACGATTTTGGCGAAACATGGAAGGTTTATAGGTACTTTGCTCATAATTGCGAGCAGTCATTCCCGGGTGTACCGATCCACAATCCACGAAACTTGACTGATGTTATTTGTGAATCGAGATATTCGAGCGTTGAGCCGTCAACAAACGGTGAAGTTATTTACAGGTAATGATAAATTAAACAACAAATTGTATTAAAGTTAATATCTATAGTTATTTATGATTTATAATCATATATTATTATTGTATAGAATTTTTATTTGCCGAAAAAATATAATATGAAAATAATTTTCTGACGTTATATTTGTAACAATAGTGATTAAAGACATTTTTATTATTTAATTAAAATTAGTGTTTTACTACTTTAACATAAATCGCATTTTATGTTTTGAAATTTTTACTAATGTTAATCTTTTCTTTGGTAATTTGTAATAACTTTAAAATATTTATGAACATTTATATAAGCTACAATTTCTTTAAACTTCTGAAATTATTATTCAAAATTAATTTAAGAATATTATCATTATACAGAGTTCTCCCACAGAATGTATTAATCGACAATCCTTATTCAAAAGAAGTGCAAGATCTTCTCAGGGTTACGAATCTGCGTATCAATTTCACTCGTTTACATACGTTGGGTGATGATTTGTTGGATAATCGTGCAGAAATTCATGAAAAATATTATTATGCTATTCGAGATATGGTCATTAGGGGATCATGTTCTTGTTATGGTCATGCCTCGCGATGCTTACCTTTACCTGGAACCATTGATCAGGAAGACATGGTCCATGGTATGTGCGAATGCACGCACAATACAACGGGATTAAATTGTCAGTTTTGCAAAGATTTTTATAATGATGTTCCATGGAAACCCGCGGTCGGAAAACAGACTAATGCCTGTCGACCGTGCAACTGTAACAATCATACGAATTCTTGTCATTTTGATCAAGCTGTTTATGAAAGATCTGGCAGAGTATCTGGAGGAGTTTGCGACGATTGTCAGCACAATACTAGAGGACAAAACTGTGAGCAATGTAAACCATTTTATTACCATGATTTAAAGAAGGATATATCTGATCCCGAGGCGTGTCAACGTAAGTTAAACAAATTTCTTTTTATACAACGGCGCGTCATCTGGCGTTTGTCAGTATTTGTAATAATATTTTCATTTCTACGTACGGTGTAAAGAAAGTATGTCATTCATTGTTTAATATTGAGATTTTTTAACATTTATATCATATATACAAAACATATTTCATATATATTTATTAAATTTCAAACACAATTACAAATTTAATATATAATATTTTTTATATCGGAGTATATAGGTATATGATGATTAAAAATATTGCTTATTTTTAAACAGATTTTAAATGTAAATGTTAAATATTTTGTTCTTCTTAGTGAAAAGAATGAATTATAAAATGGTGGGTGAAAATAAAAATGAATATTGAAGTTGAGTCGACAAATTTTTATTCTTAGTCATCATATTTTTTTATTCATAACACAATTCGACGAAATTTCAGAATTATACTCATTCAACAGTATGAAGTATAAAATAAAATTGATGATGTCTGTAGAAAACATGTAACGTTCTAGTAATAATAATATTTATTACAATATATTTTATATATATGTAAAATTTGAACCGTTTTGTGCTAATCTAATTTACTTCTTATATAATTTTCTATTCGGTTGAATTTTTTTTTTTTTTATTTTTAAAGAACAATTCAACGTATTAATTTATTAATACAAACAAATATATTTAAATTATATTGTTTAATTTAATATAATATAAATTATATTGGCTAATTTAATATAATACAAATTATGTACTTTTTAGCTTGCGACTGTGATCCTAGTGGTTCTTTGGATGATGGTATTTGCGATTCTCGTACAGATTTATTAAGTGGTGAAGAATCTGGTCGTTGTCACTGTAAAGTTAATGTGGAAGGTCGCCGATGTGACCGTTGTAAAAATGGTTTTTGGAATTTTGATCCTAACAATTTCGAAGGCTGTCAAGGTAAAAAACCCCATAAACATTCAAACCTATTCTTTGTAAATTTCATACATTTCATTTGACCTATTTTTTATTGTTGTAGAATGTACTTGCAATACACACGGCACCATCGATAATCAAGGATGCAATATGATAACGGGAGAATGTACATGCAAACGTTATGTTACTGGTCGCGATTGTAATCAGTGTTTGCCATATTACTGGGGACTTTCTGATGATCATGATGGTTGTAAACCTTGTGACTGTGATCCTGGTGGTTCATATGAAGATTCTTGCGACGTTATCACTGGACAATGCCGTTGTAGACCACATGTCACAGGGAGAACATGTAATCAACCAGATCAAAGTTATTACACTGGATCACTTGATTTCCTGATTTATGAGGGCGAAGTTGCAAGAGGTTCTAATGTAAGGTTACTTTAATAATGTGTTATAATTGTTAGTAATTTTATTAATAAATATTAAAACTGTAATTATTTATTATTAAATGAAACCAATATTTAATTTTTAAGTAATAATTTTTAACTGTTCACTTTCCAGAATTGTCAAGTGGTAATCAGAGAGCCTTATCGAGACGGAAGAGATAACACATGGACCGGTAGTGGATTCGTTA
>JABFOX010003484.1:0-10293 GCA_022817665.1 Axea sp. ZL-2020
ATAAGTACTCCTGGACTAGATGCATCCCACATCCCCGACCACGTTAATCCTGCCCCTTTAACTTCTGTGATCGCTGCATAAAGACATCCGTAACAAAAGCTTGTCTACATACTAATGCACTGTAAAATTTAACTATATTATAATTTATGCATTCAAAATACACCGTAACAATTCTCTTTAAATTTATTTTAACTTTTTATACCAGTTCAGAAATATCATTTAAAATACAAATTATACAATCAAACTCTTACAAAATAATCCAATTGAAATTACTTTCTAATTTTATATAAAATTATATAAGCTTGCAATTAAGCAAATTTAATATAATTTAAAAGCGTATTACATTTTTTTTAATCTATTGTATGGCTCATTCATTCCCGTGAATCGTTAATAATTGAAGAACAGAAATCAATTATTTATTATTAGCAGATTAATTCTGCATAATAAATAATTTATTGTGCGACATTAACCATCTCGATTTCTCATATAACAATGTTTTTTTTGTTTTGATTTTTTCATAAAACATTTCTTTCATAAAGTATTCCTTCTCAATGGATATTAGAAGTAATTGTAATGAATATCGGTTATATGATTTTATTAATTTATAATGATCAACTGTCATTCAGTAAACAGTTTCATTGATAATTCTTTGCTGTTGAATTTTACATAATTTCGGTATACCCATTTCCATTACTAGTATCTCTTCAATGTTAAACTTACAATTAAAATCTTATAAATCAGTCCCATACTCGCTTCCATTGCTATGACTATAATATACGGCATGTAAGTCAACAAAAACATAACAACCGTGGTAACTGCTGCTAAACTTGCGGAGCTGAACATTGTCGAGATCATGTAACTGCAATTAAGAAAACGCGTCACATGTGGCGCCGGTAAAGCCGTGCGTAAAATTAATAGTTCGAAGTAACTTGCGTTATTCGATTTGATAAATTGAATTGCCCTACCAAAACGTAACTACCGAAAATGCATAGTTGAGCATCAGAATTAATACCAGCGCAGGATCTGATTTCGGCAAAATATTGCCCCCTATGAGTATAATGAAGATTGCAAGCATGACGACAGTGAGTTCGACGTACGATGTTATAAACCACGCCAAAGTATTTCTCCATGGTTTCAGACCCATAACACTCATTACCTGAAATGAAATGCATGAAAATTTAATTAAATTTAATTGTGATATGAATCTAATATTTACAAATGAAGTAAAAAAAAGTTAAAAAAGGTGCGTCTAAATTATTTAGTATTATAATTATAAACAAGTCTCCTAAAATGCTCTTACTGTGATATCTTTACGATACCGATGTTTTAAATTTAACCGCTGTATAATATGAATCGCATTATACTCGTATATAGAATTTAATATTGCAATTGTGATAAGTACGATAGTAAACTTAAAACTTTGAACTTTTGAATTTTGAAAAATTCGTTCGAAAAATTTGAATTTCCACTTATTTAAATTTCATTTAAACTTTATGTTTCATACTTATTTAACTCGTTATTTTATTATGCAAATAACAAAGATAAAGTATAAAGTTAAAGTTAAAGAAAATTGAAGGTCGTAATTTCATTACTACGGTGGAATTGCAGTCTTTGTTCTAATTTACCTCTAATTTGTTATTTCTTTCATTTGCATAAGAAAACAATACCATTAAACAAGGACAGAATACAAAGTTGAAGTAAATGTTTAAAAATTGGACAGTGTAATTCTGTTCGTGTTTTCTATTGAAATGGTGTTATAGTAATAATTTCTTGCAAAAGCATTTTCGTAAGTAAATTCGTATTAATTTATTTCAATTCTTTAATTTTTGCGACTTATTTGCTGCGTTTAATATAAAAGAAAAGTGAGGGAAAGTTTCTTAAAATATATTTGCCCAAACACATGACTCAAAAAATTTTGCAAACTTTTCGCAAACGAGAGAAAAAATTGAAAAACCATGCAGATGATTAAAGTATCTCGCCAAACAATTGTGAAATGCAACAAGGGAACGGGAAAACACGGTCTGAATTTTACAGCAATTGAAAAACCTGTTATTTTTTATGAAAGCATTAATTTTACAAGGCAGTAGATGTCATCGCAATTGACAAAGTTTGATTCGTTTCATGAAACTTTTGGAAAACAATGAAATATATATGACAAAGGAAATAGTCAAGCACAACAAAGAATACAAAACAAAATTTTGTGTAAAAAATTACAAGGACGTTGAATGAAATTTTCATTACATTCAAAGTTTTTAACAGATTTTTAATTGCTCGTCGACCATCTCCATCGCAGTTTATCACAATGCGTCATCTAGTAAAGAAAAGTTGAGTTTTAAAAGTATCGTAGAGATTGTAAAAGGATTTTATTTGGTCGCGGCATTTTATCTTCAATAAATTTTTGAATAAGTTGTTTGAATTTTTTTCGACGCGAATAATATTTTTGTCCATACTCAGAATACTAAATAGTCTCACATAACTAATTTTTAAAGTATTATTCAACATTTTAATTACAAAATATTCATAATTTTTAAAAATCATTTTTACCAAATGCAACATTAAAATATTCCACAAAATAATTTTTTGAATAAGAAGAAGTTAGTTATATAAAAATAACTAATTATAAAATTTAATAAGTGGAATCGTACTAGATTATAGAAACTTGAAAATAAAATTGAAGTTACATATTTTATATTTTTATATTTCGATGGATAACAGTAGAAGGTATTTTTATAACTGATTAAATCTAACACACAGTCGAATATTAAACACATTTCACTTCTAAATTTAATGTTTTAGTAATTTTTATCTTTCACTTAAAGCCAAGTTTAAAACAAATTAATACTTTTATGAAATAAGACGTAGCATTAAATCGAATATTACATCTTATATTAAGCATTAGACTTCAATGCAATTTTAAAACTAGTTATGAACCATTAAAATATTCATTTACTTTACTTCGAACATGAAATCCACTGTATAATGAATGATTACATTAGAGTTGATATATATATATATATATATATATATATATATATATTTTAATATTAAAATATTGTATTCTACTGTCATGCATATACTTTTTGAATTATATTATTTTCACAATTTTCAAATTCATCCATAAAAATTACAAAATTACCATTTTCTAAACGTATTTACATAAAATTATTTTTAAACGTTCATCTTAGAACAATAATTTTAACTCTCTTCGATCAATACAATTACTAAGAAAGAATGCATGAATAAATAATATATAATAAAGTATCATTACCATAGCATTTTGAGATTCTCTTTCCCACACAATATAACGTACTGCTGATCCAACTACCATCATAAGTGCAAAAAAAAACGAAACCTGAATGCCTTGCGATTCGTACAGTGTTGATTGAAAACTGCAAAACATTACAGATGAGTAAAAAATAATTCGGGTAACTGCTCCTCGGTTTGATATGGTATCAGTTTTGGATAAAATAAACTGTACATTGTATAAGTTAATTTCGTAATCCAATCAGATTTAAAATATTTGTAAGAACCATGTACGTTTCCGTATATATATTTCATTTTCTTTATTATAAAACTTAAATAAAATAAACTTCAAATTGCTAAAAATATTTAAAATGTTTTTAGAAATGATTTTTGAAAATTTGTTAAACAAAATAAAAGTTGTCATATTATGAGGGAAAAACAATACAAACGAAGTTTTACATACTAAATAATAAATGAAATATCATTTACGAATACATTTTATATACGTAAACCTTTGATTATATAAAAAGATTTTATGCGTTGCCTTTAAATCTAAAATTATTTAAATTTCAATGTTTACATTACTTTTTTATTATTTGAAACATTCGTATATTATTAATCTTATTTTAGTAAGTAAAATTAATTTAAATTAAATATATGTCATTTGTTTACTTAAACTTTTATATCGAAATTAATCATTTTACAATTAATTTTGATGTCGGAATAATCTCATAATTCTTATTGTTTTACATATTTGTACTCTCTTTGATATTACATTACACCAAAAATATATTGGAAATGTACTTTATTTAATGTAAGATAGCATAGTCTCTGATTATCAAGTCCTCTTTGAGAAGCTGTTTTATATTAAATTTCGCATAAAAACAGTTTTATAAACAATTCTAACAATGACACGTGTAAAGCCATAAAAATCAAAATCTTTTACATTATACAAACATTTTATAAATTTGAAGTAATTTAATTTTATCAATGCAAGATATTTAAATAAAATAAGTGATGTTTATTTTATTCATTGGTATACTTACATATAAAGATATATTTATTTTTAAATAAATAAAATGAAATATAACATTAAAAATGGAAATATCAGTAAAACTACTTTTAATTTAAAGTTCTTTGAAACCATGAATAATTTACATTCCTTAAGTTTCAAT
Source organism: Axea sp. ZL-2020 (assembly GCA_022817665.1). Classification (NCBI taxonomy): domain Eukaryota; kingdom Metazoa; phylum Arthropoda; class Insecta; order Hymenoptera; family Scelionidae; genus Axea; species Axea sp. ZL-2020. The sequence goes on from JABFOX010003484.1 coordinate 4,419, forward strand.
GCCATATTTCTTAAGCAACTGGTAAAAATTTAATTTAAAAATAATAAAAACAAATTAATAAAATTACATGTCGTTCACATTTAAGTAAGAAGTAATAAATAAAAATAAAGAGTGGATTTAACACGAAGACAGTGCTAAATTCCTGAATTCCGATAAATAAATATTTTCCAATTTATAAGGATCGATTTTTCTTATGTTAATATATATTTATAATACACACGGTACTTCTTTCCAACAAGGATAAGGCATTTGTTGCGTTAAAGTCCTCCATTTTGGAAGATTTGTAACTTTGGTCTGAATAATAGCCCTATCAATGGAGTCCTGGAGCTGCACGAAACCACGTAAATAACGGAGGTCTTCAACAAAATCTCCCTCAGGACCTGGAATCCAGAACTGCTTTTTTAATCATTTGGTCGACAGTACATAATCGATATCCATTCGAATTTTATAACTCAGAACATCAGACAGAGTTTGACTCGTCGCGCGTTTCCAACGATTCGCGCTACCGTCAAAGAAAACCACAGCTGCAAGCAAGTCGTTCGTCTGTACAAGATTACGGGCATTCTGTTCGAGCTCTTCCTCGGACGAAAATCCTCGCATGCGATCCATAAGCACGCATTCCATTAAACTATGTAGCATTCCGAACATGTTGACGGTCCTTGAAACAAAGAAATGCATACATTAATGTGATGTTGAAATATACATCAAGCGTTTATTATGTATATTAATATGCATAAAAGTAATGTCATAACACAAATATTATACATTTATATGAAATGTATCATTGTTTTTATACTTCAAAATATCAGTTAAATTATTACTTGCATGATGTTAGAATGTCAAAAGACACAAATATCATTAACAAATTGTTTAATTTAAAAAGTAGTACAGCGTATGTACCTAGGTGATTTTTTAATTTGCCAAGCAACATTTCCTAAGTCAAAATTAGAAAAGTCTCCGTCGAAATTAGCACCACTCATGGTCTTAATGGCAATTTTCATTACGTCCGAAGACATTATATCTCGAAGATCCTTTAAGCTTTCGCTCATTTCAGAAAGTGATGCTAAAGATATTAAAATCCTTTGAAAGCTGTCCACAAGATCCGCGAACTTATCCATTTCCAAGAAGGTTTTATTCGCTGCACGCATTACTTCTTCGATAGTCACGGTGTTCGGACTGTAAAGTATCTGACCACGCAAGAGCGGTTTCACGTAGGACCAAACGATTTTTCCGCCCTTCATTCCAATCACGGCTTTATACGTGTTTCGACAAAATTCGGCTTCATTAAAAGAAAAAAAGAAAATGCATTTCAGAGTAAACTATAAAGATTTAACTAATGCACACGAATGCTTTTACCACTCGGGTTTTAAGGGCGAGTGGCAAAAGGTAACTCGGTCTCTCGCAAAGTTATTTCAGCGCATTTTTTTATTTACTGATTTCGACTTTAGTCGAGATGCAAATTTCAGCGTGAATAAAGTATAACTTACTCGGCAAAGAGTTTAATTCTACGTCGTCGAAGTCTTTCCTGTTATCTTCGATACTCGAGAGTACTTTATAAAACTCATTATTTGAAGATATCAACTGTTTACCGCATAGCATTTTACTGGATTCGCTTAAAAATTGTATACCTGTAATTGGTATTATTATGCATATATAAAATTAAGAAATAACGATAAATCTGTGTGTTTATTATATTCTTCTTACTTGACATTTCCGATTTATTAAGTTCTTCCTTCACATTCGTAGAATTATCTTCAAGAACGGATTTCGGAAATTTGTCTGTAAAAAGGCTGACGATTTCTGAGGCAACACCCAAATGTTTCACGACATCCTTTCCTTCTTCTTCCGTGAGATTAGCATTTTTCAAAATGTTCTTCACATTCGCGCTCATCAACTAAAATGCGTTGTTAAATTACTTTCCCAACACTCATTATTAGTTTGATATTTAAATAAAAATTGCTTACATTTTTGATGATGTATTTAAAGTTGAGATTTTTGACAAGAATGATAACAATATTCAACGTATGTTCGTTATCCAACTGGCACAAAACGTTACTGACTTGGTCACCTGAGATATGACTTCGATCAAAATTTAACACAGCACCTAATTTCTCAGGGGAACATATTGTGTCCTTTAAAGTTATAGCATTTCGCTCTTTCATGAACACAGAGAGCATATCAACTTTTGTTCCGCTGAGGATCGAGACAATATCATTTGTAAGATGTACCTCTTCCACCAAGTATCTTCTGAAAACGTCCCAGTCGTCGAACATATCTCTAATTGTGTCTAAAACAATTCCAACTTCCTATGTAATTCGACAAGAAAGAGAAAGGAGAAAAAATGTCTCGTAACAATGAGGTAATTTCATTTCTTTCAAATAATTCGAGGATAAGTTTTTATCAAATTTATGAACTCAACTTTATCAGTTCCATTCACTCTCGTTTTTACTGTACAGAATAAAATTATTACTCACACGTCATATCTAAAAGACCAAGATTTTTAAAAATTTCCATAGACTTCGTAATGTTTAAAATACTTTTCAAATCCTGAAAAACACTTTTGTCCTCAATGAGTGGTTCTGCATCGTCCAGAATTTCCCTTAATCTGCAATAAAGGTGTGATCACTTTCAAACTATTAACACATTGAACTAATGAAATATAATTACAATAATTTTACCCATCAAACAATTTATCCACAGTTTTATCCTTCAGGATATTGACTACCCCATCTACCAAATCAGGCACCCCCAAAATATTGGTAATATCTTCAAAATCGATTTTGCTCGCTACGTCCAATAAACTTCCACTCTCCTCAATAACGAAAGCTGCATTTTTAAGCATTTTCTTTAACCAAGCGAGATCGCTCGCCGCTTCTCTTCTCCAGTGACGTATCTCACGATTTATCAAATCGAAATCCAGGCTTTGCACGAGCCTCATGGAAATTTCATGGATGGTCTGATATTTAACCGCTTTCGTATCATACTGCAAAAGGCTCTGGGATTTCTTCGAACTCAGGATATCGTAGATGAAAGTCGTGTTATTTATATTGTCGGCACGGGTTTCCACAATTAGATTCACGTTTATTAACGCATTAGGTAAAAACCTACCAATGGTCACCAAATCCGATTTTTTCGTCACGTCCTCGAGAGGTTTCCAAATCGCAATGTGCCTCTCCATCATTTTCGTTAGATTCAACAACCTCGAGTGCGATGTCGCTGTGTCAACAATATGAATGTTTTTTCCAATAATATCTAGCACTCCAATAATCATTGACATGTACCTAAATTTTTAATTTATAAAAATATATTCACTTAACATTTTTTTGACAAACGTATTCGTTTAATAAGTTGCGATGCGAAGTATGAAAAAGAATACACATTTGAGGTAAAAATAAGTCTTCTATAAACTTACAATCCAGGTCTCGAAAAAGAAGGTCCACCGACAACTTTATCAAAACATTGTTGAATATTATTGTTATACGTTTCATTTTGAAAATCGACTAAAATATCTGTGACATAATGAACCGTGTTCTCAAAAACTTCCAGAAAATCATTTAAATTCTTCTTGTTATTTAAGATTTTATATGCTTTGATCTAAAAAAGACAAACGAATGTCAATCACATTTACATTAGCTATTAATTTTGCATACTTACCATATTTATAGTCTTGTTCCAATAAAAATCATTTAACATTATTTTCTCTATTTCTTCAGTTTTCATGCGATTCATATCGCATAAAAATTTTGCGTACGCTGAATGACGGGATAATTGTGAATTCAAAATTTCAAGTATGAAAGTGTTACACCAGTCACAAGTGCTAAAAATTAATGATATTATCAGTTTTAAAATACGAGAGCATTGCAGATGTTTGAGATAGCTATTATCTTACTTGTCTTTAACGTAATGCGATAGTATGTTCTTAAAGAATTTAAGTAACTTCTTTGAAGCAGAATGAGCTAAAAAACGAAGATCCTGAAAAAAAGAAGTTAAATCAATATTTCTTTTACAGTAAAACAAAGAATTACATATGTTACCGAAAATTAACTTTACGAGTACAAAAAGATGTTGTCGTTAAAAAATACTAAATAAGTAATTGTATAAAATTTGCAATTATTCAGTTAAATACAAAAATTTTTAATAATTGGATTAAATTTAAATTCTATTCTTTAATAAATAAAATTGATAATAACGCTTTTTTATGTTAATTTCATTAATCTGATTATTTATCAAAATACGTATCACTTCCTTTGAATTATTTAGTATTTTTTTCAACAATACTATAAATAATTAAATGTTATTTCAACATTAATTTATATAGATTTACAGTTCATACTTTGCTTTTGTAAATTGTTTTAAAATCTTTGAATGTTCCTTCCTCAAAAGACGTCCACCATGAGGGTACTTTCAATTCTTTAGGACCTTCCGAAATCGTGCGGAATAGTGTTGATCGAAGACGCCTTACTTTCTCTAATAAAAAGGTCTCATTTAATTTTATTGTATCTCCAGCTTGGTATGAATATCTGCTTTCCTGAAAGGAAATTTAGTAAGAAATTTAACGAATGACTCTTACGGATTACGACATTAAAACTAATGACAAAACTAAATTATTTTGTAATATAAATAAATTAAAATACAATCACAATATAATTTAATAAATTGAATATATCATTTGAATACATTTTAATTAACAGATATTAAACAATATATTGAAATAATATCTATTGGTTAAAACGAACATAAGATTCTATTATTTTTGTTTGAAATATTGTAATATTTGTAAAATATATTTGCAATAAACTTTAATTCATTAATAAATAACAATTTCATGTTACAATAAAAAGTTAAATATTTTATACTGCTGTTCTGTTATATTCTCTATAAATACAATAAATGTTTTCATAAAGATTAATACAAAACTTAAAATATTAATTTTTCTTGAATAATAAAGATGGCAAAATACAGTCTAAAACGTGTCATTTATTTCATTAAAAAATAATGTTCAGTTTTAAAATTTTTCTAATTAATTAATGTTCTTACAAAATGTAAGATCACATGCAAAAACTGATTTAGCATATATAGTGTACGTATATTAATATTTACATTTAGAAAATATTATTAAACCATAAATAAATTGAATCTGTACAACAAAATACATTACGTTATACCGTTGAATACAGGAAAACTTTCATTGAATACTGTGTTCTGTCCTACTCTTCACAATAAAATGACAAATCAATAAACGGCAATTAATCATTTCTACAAATGAATGTGAATTCTGTGATTTGAATTTGGTTGTTTAAAAATTAACTCGCATGAAAATTTACAATTTAAATGTAATTTTTCTCGCAAGCAATTAAATACAATATGACAATAATAAGCTGTATAATAATTTCATAAAAATTTCCTTACGTTTATCGTACTGTGATAACGTTTTTTCTATAAATGCAGTATTGTGTGTATAAATACAGTATTGTGTCTATAAATAACATATTTCAATTTAAACATCTTCTCTAAAATGTCAAAAAAATTACAAGTATATATTTCAAAGATGAAATGCAATTTTTTATTTGCTAATTGTTATTATAAGATAAACACTATCTCTTCTGTCTAAAAACATTGAACTATAAATGTACCGCAGCTTTCGAATCAAAAGGTAAAAAATCTTTGACTGTAAACAAGTCGTTGGCTCGGATCAGACGCTGACACAAATTCGTGATGCTGGATAATAAACCCTTTTTCCTCATGAAGCTCGGTGGTATCAAATATTTGTCGATGTCGCAGGGATTTGCACGGCCGGCGCAATACTCTTCGAAGAAGTCGAGTAATCTTTCGGAATTGATGAAGGTATCAACTGCGGTTACTGCGAGATTCGGCA
>JABFOX010003485.1:0-10292 GCA_022817665.1 Axea sp. ZL-2020
AATTGGCGAAAGATGAAAGACGTTTGGGATCTTGGGAGATCAGTATCATAAATATACATGAATTTTCACGTAATAACGCAAAAACAAGTACAACCAAATAAACAGCTTTCGTTATTCCACACCGGCCACACTCGTACGGAACAAGTACCTATTTGCATGATAATTTCTCTTGCGACGTATACAACTAACTTACTGTACCGAGGACCTTTTTGGTCATTTTAAACCTACCTCGACCTCTCGACATTCAAACACATCAAATCCACTGTTTTGATCTCCAAATTTTCACTTTTTGGTTACGAAAAGCGTTGTTCATTAAACAGAAAAAACAATGTGATTGAAAGAGAGATTAATTAAAAAAGACAAATTGAAAAAAAAAAAGAACCGTCGTCGAGTGGAAGAGAACGTTTGGGTCGACTGTCAAGGCCGCGGGAGTATGCTTGTCACGCCACAATACGGTGGCGATCCTGAGATCGAAGTCCAAGCGCGACACGGAATCATTTATGACGATGATGACGGCGTTGTTGTTGACAAGATCTGTAATAACGATCGCTCGCCACGAGTCGCTGAATCCGGACACGTGATACGAACGAAAATAGAAAACCACGCTACATTTTCCTCGGCAAAAAAGAAATCTTCTTTTCTGGCTTTTTCTCTCTTTCTCTCCTTGTCTTTTTTTTTCGCGCGGATCGCAAAGAGACCGCTCGCTTTTTGTCGGCTCGACGAAAATGATTTCATTCGAAATGACTAAACCGCGTTTCCGGTTGATTTGCGAGTACGCAAAAAATCGAATGAAAAATAACTGCGCAGTTAATCCTGATCACCTGTTGATTCTAACGGGAGCCACCGACAAACGGGGAAAAAAATGAAAGTGAAGTTTCGCGACTTAGATGATATGTATTCAGATTATTGTTTAAATATTTTTTGTCGAAATTCTGTAAGTTGTCACAAAAGTGTGCAGTTGTGCGTTTTAAGATACTTAAAAAATATTTTCGGAGTACTTTGGAAAATTTTCAAATCAAAAAAGTTAGGAAATATTAAACAAACTGTAATTTCGCAAATCTTGTAAAAGTTTAAAAAAATTTAAAAAAAAAATATAATTTAACAGATAATACTGAATTTTAATTAAATAATGAAGATACTAAAACTTGTAAACTTTTTTGACATTTCTAAAGTTACAAATACGAAAATAATTCTAAAAGAAACAAAACAAAAAAAAGATGGTTATGCCGCGATAAATGTTTTCTTTTTGAAACATTTTAATTTTGTTTGTACACCAGTGCAAATTTGACGCAATTATTTTATCAAATTAAGCTCTCATCCGAAGTAACTAGCGCGAATTACAGTTTGACAGATTCCATCGCATTTGATCAAACGGTAGATACCGGCCAATTTACGACTGGTTACTTTGCATAACCGTTCGTTCGTTCTTAAAGTTCGTTCTAATTGAAACACGACAACCGATCCCATCTGGTTTCCGCCACTGAACTGTTCATCGGCATTAGATTTTTGAGAGTAGGACAAACCGTCTCGATGCATCGTCATTGCGGAATCGACCTTGAATTTCCAGACCCGCGACGATCGAAAGGCGAACCGACATGCGACGCGTTCACAAGGTTAGGTTTGCACGAGGCGCGTGCTACACAATCGTTATTTTTATTACGCCGGTGTGACGTGGAACGCCGCGATGGAAATTCATTCCGGTATTAATAGTAACCGATCTTTTACAATTGAATTTTCTTTGCTGATTTCAGTGTTTTATTTGTCGCAGCAATAAAAATGATTTCCGAGCGTTCTCCAAAATTACACTTGTCATAAATTTCTTATGGTACTTGAATCACTCAAACGTAAGAAATGGTCCAATTTTGTCAACTATATTTTCTATGGAAGCTCTCCTTACAGCAATACCAATGTCGATTTTGTACCAAATACCGCTTGTTTTGTCAATTTCTGTCCGCAATATTTTTTCTTTTTTAATGATGCAAATTGTTACGCTGATGTAGAATTTTGTGCTGAATTTTGTGTCGATTTTTGTGTCTATTCCGGGAATGCGTCGGTCGTAACCGATGAAACAGGAATTAAAGATTCAAGAGTTTGTTCGCCCCGTGGCAAGGGGAAGGACCGGCCACTGTAATTTAGTTCAAGGCTGCTTCGATCTCGCGGAACTAATCTTGCTTTTTTCCGTTTCTTCGCTAATCGGCCAGCCGAGAAACGCGTAGCAGATGCTGAAGAAGACAAACTGGAAAGTAATGACACACATTTTTATTCCACTTCAGCTGATATTAATTACCGCTCCGTTTGTCACAGATGAGGTTATTGAGTTTGACTTCATTTGGCTTTGTGAAATGCGATTGTTACTTAGAATTTAGTATCAGTTCACAACACGTGTTTAACTTTTGTTGTATTTCTCATTCTAATGAATTGTCCATTTACTTTTGTATGTATGTATATATATATATATATATATTTGCTTTTGTTCTTGAATTAATTTTCCAGTTGCACTTTTTCAATATTTCGGTTTCTTCTAACATTTTGGCTTTTACTTGAAAGCCTGATGCTTCCGAACGCACGACAAAGATTGGACAAAAAATGTAAATTAATAGACACAAACTTATTTAATTAGGTTTATTTAATTAAAACAATTAATTACTCTGGCAGAATTAATTAATGATTCAAATACGTAGAACTGTAATTAGATTTTTTTTTATGTAACAACTTTGAATAAGTGAAACGAGTCTTGATTATTCAGCGAAAATTAATTTACTATTTGTTTGAATAAATACATGAAATTAAGTAATGATAATGAATTGATCGGAAAATAAAAATTAGATAGCGCATGTATTAAATGCTAATGAAAACAAAATTAGTTGAGATTTGAGATTTTTTGTTTTATTGAATGCGGTGCATAAAATTGAAATAATTTTTCAAAAGCCTGGACTTATTTGAATGTTAATGGTTGCATTCGGGATGCAAATGTGAGGACAATTGCTAAAAATATCAATCCATAAGGTGCGCTTGCGGATGCATCACGATTTATTTCCTCGCTATTTCAAAATTCATGTTCCATTTGAAAAATTCCAATAACACGAATGAAAAATATTGACAAGCGCTGATAAGTGAAAGTGGAAATGTTTTAAATATGCGAAACTGACTAGCGGGGTTATTTGAGGTCGTGCTGTAAAGTAAATATTTTTGTAATAAAAATAGCGTAAACTGAAAACATCAGAGAAACGAGTGTAACGGATTAATCGGAATAAATTTCTACTAAGCTGAGCAGAATGCTATTGAAAACTACCAGATTGAACTACAGACGATTAATATGGCGGTATGTTTCATCAAACGTGCACAGTAACATTTAAATAGCTCTGGGAAAAATTGCCACACAATAACTGTCTTAATTTCAATCTGGATAATATCTCGAAAATATTAATGTACTTAATGATGCAAAGCGAATAATTAAAAATGAGTCGTTGATTATTACATAAACAAAACAGAATTAGTAGAAAATACTTAAGGAGAAATGTACACTGAATATTTATAAATAAATAACAGTTGTTAATAATAACGCATATTAATTAATTAGTTATATGTGATCATTGCGATATAATTAATAAGAAATGATCAGTAACGACGATAATGAATAATGAAAGTCGATCGATACAAAATGATAAATGATCATTAAATCTATAAATTATTTATCATTAATGAAATGTGATTAATGATAAAAAGTTATCGAAAAATGATTTATGTAAATTAACAATGAAAAAGAAATTAAAATAACTTGTACGACGAAGCATCGATTGCCGTTATAACAAAACTCGACGGGCAATAAAACATTAACAATAAACAAAAATAAATTCTTAACATAGTTTGTAAGAATAATCTTTGTTCTCTAACGCATGATAGTTTATAGCGAATAAATTATTATTATTTAATAAGCATCACTCAGAGATTAATAACAAAATTTCTTATCTAAAATTGTTTATCGGTTATCGTACGTTAATAAAAAAGAAAAAAATTTCGTTACAGTGTGCGAAAAACGGTTCGGAAAAATGCTTTTTGGGGAAATGGTTTTCGCAGAATCAATATTTGAAAAAGAGAAATTATTAATGAAAAACTGTTCTTCGGGAAAATAATTGAAATAATGTATAGAATAATTTTCGAAAATATAGTATCCGAAAAAGTTCGTAACGTCCATCTGAAATACGTACGTTTGAATTCTCAAACAAAATCTTGAAGAATTGCCGCGTGTCTGTTTAACGCGGAAGTGCGTCGGCCGAAAGGTCGCGACTCCGGTTTTGCGTCGAGACCATCGAAACTTCCGCCAGCGGTGGAACCAGTTTGATCCTTCGGCTTGCTCATTGCCGCCCCTTAATAGCGGTCCTTCTCGGTATTACGTAATGTTTAGCACGCGAACTCAATTTCCGTTCCGAAAGTTTCGCGACACAAAAGGAATGTCTTTAGCGAAGCACGAAATTTCTATCTCTTTTCTCGATCGAACGTCCGTCGATCAATTATCGTTCGTTTGCGATTGGGATTCTCGAAATAGTTCATCCGAAATAACTTAACGTTCAAGGCCGCAGGAAGCGATTGACAAACATGCTGATCTGCTTGGCGCGAACGTTTTCTGCATTTTTCAACGACAAGTGCACGCGTTCTCGCATCATTTCCCTAATCATTTTCGTGTCCCCTTGGACTTCGAGCGATCAAAATCCGGTCAAAGTTTAATTGGCAATGATTTCTTATTATCGATTCCTCTGGTTTTTATTCGGCTATCGTATCTCGCGTATTCCACGCGTGTCGAATGAACACGCGTTTGGAGAATAATTGCGCTAATATGCAGCAAACGTTTGAATTGCTCAACAGAAATTTGATGATGCAAACCTGTTGAAATCGCGCTGGATTTATCAACGTCATATGCATCACAAATATATTAGAAATGATAGATCAATCGTATTTAGTCATATTTCTCATCGAATTACGATTAATTAGTTATTATCGATTATAATCTGAAACGAATTAACATCGATCAATGACTGTTCAATATTAAGATGAAATACGATAAATCTTTAAATAGTATTTGAAAAACGATTGATTTATTGTATTTATTCAAATTACGACTGATCGATGATACGTACAATCACAATTTCAATCACATTATGATCAACCAATTGTAATCACTTCCAATAATAGTATACAAAAGTTTGCTGTATAATGTTTTATTGTATAATCTTCCAAATTATGATTATTAGTCAATCGCGCGCAGTCTTATTCTATGTCTTATTACGATTAAACATTTTTTCTTTTAATACATTATAGACTAGTAAGTTTGTCATTTGACATCGCCGTTCCAAAATCAGTCGTATTCTTTATTATTATTATTATTATTATTTAAAGTAAAATAATAAACTCGAAAGGTATTTAATAAATGTTAATTGCGCCGAAGAGAAATCTATTCTTCAGTAATACGTCGAAACAAAAATGTTTTTATTGTTTATATAAAACTGAGCGTATAGAAATAAAGCGGGATTATGACACTTTTGAGTTTGGCAATGCTTTCTATTTTATTTGAAGGGAAACTGAAGATAAGAAAAAGACAAAATTACAAAGGGGGGAAGTATTTTGTTTGAGAATTAAAAATGTGGAAAAAAACGATTTAAATGTAGATTTCGAAAGTGGAAAAGACGTTGAATTTAGAGGAAAAGATAGTGCTGGCGGTTAACATATTCATAGGTGTAGCTGCGAGGGATTCACTTTCGTCTCGCGTTCGCACGAGAGAAATCGCCGCAATCCTATACTCGTATCCTTGAGGAACCGCGACGCGGTTCAATAGTTACACCGAGCCGTTCCAACGGATGAACCAGTCGTGTGCGAAGTCGCGTTGAATTATTACGAATGTTTCAGCGCGACCGTTTGACGAGCGAAGGTCGACAAATTGTAACGAAACGAGGCTGCGGCGAACTTTACTCCGCGACCGCGAAGAGTTACGGCCCGTAAATCTGCGTGAAAGATTTGTACTCACGGTAAACCGCGTAACATTCTATTAGCATCGCGGCCTCGTTAATGCCAGGCAGTAACGTGACTTATTTGAAAATGTTTTCATAACGATTTTAACAAAATCGATTCGAATTATAATACCAGTCGGACCATTTTTACCTTTTTCATGTAGTTTTTACACAGAATATGTACTTTTAGGAAATCGCCAAGTTACGTCGAAGAATGAATAATTTTGAGGAACTTTCAAAGTTACTTTTGCGTCTTCTGCGAGCATCATTCACAAGTTACTTTTATCCAGAATACGTGGATTTGGACAACTGATGTTTTCTTCGTGTTAAAGAAACGTTTTCTTAACATCGAATCTACGGTGCTGTGGCGCTTTTGCGTTTAATTTCGCTTAAAAATCGTTTTTAACTGCTTTTTCTTTATTCTGTTTCTTTCTGTAAAGTTAAATTTATAATGTTTAGGGATTTTCACGATTTTGTACGTAGAATCCATGATTTATGAGCATTTGTTATTGTATGTTTGTTTGTTTGTTTGTTTAAGTAAAATGAATAGTTAGTGGAAAAAGCTGCATACGATTTTTGAAACTGAAGACGACCCAATTGCATAATGAAGCGTAGAGAATGGTAGTGGAGTTTGTTATTAGGATTAGGCTAAAGTACGATGCACTCGGTAATAGCACACTTTTCTCGAGCGAGCGAAACCGTCGTGCCATAAGCCTGAGTAACGAACGAGAGTGAAAGAGATTTCTCTTTCGTTCAATCCTCATCTTTTCTCCTATACTCGCTTTCCTCTAACACGAAGACAAATTTGTTTTCGGATGTCTCTTTCGACCCATTTTACTTGTTGATCCGTTCGTTAACGAGCTCGCTTGAATATTTAATTCCATTAAATTCTGTTACTCAGACATCAGAATCGTTGCTCAAAAATTACTGAAAGTACTAAAATGAATGAAATAGCATGCCCTCGATGAATTAAGACATCGCAACGCGATAGTTATAATTTATAGATTTTGATCAAGTTAATTGAAATTTCAACGTTGAGTCAATTAACATCAAAGTGTTGATGTATGAACTTTGAATTTGACAGCGTGAAAATCAGTTTGACTGAAATTGTCTGTTATCGCGTGAAAGTGATACTGAATTGAATTAATTGAAAAGGAAATCTGGTCATGAGAGTATAAGAGACTTTTGAGAGAGGCGTTTGTAAAAAGTGCGATTAAACAATTTCATTTACTTTGACCAAAAAAATGTCATTCAGAGATTTTAATTAACGGTATTATTTGAGTTTCGAAAACTATTCAAATTAACCGAGTAGAAAGTACATTTATAAAAAGTCAATTTTGATGGGGACCAAATTAAATAACTTTAACGTGATCATTTTTTATGTTGAATTATCAGTTTTTCATTATCTCAAACAATATTTTATCAATGAATAATTAAAATCGAATTTTAAATCTCATTAAATAAATCGATATTTAATAACAGAAAATTCGGAATTGAGGTTATACAAGATAAAAAGATGAAAATTGAAAAAAATTATAGATTATTTATATTCACTGTAAAATATTCATTATTTTTTCAATTAAATTTATTAGTTCTAAACATTTGGGATAAAAAGTTGTTGGTATTGGATATTTTAATTGGTCGAATACTTGACTTATTTTTGATAAATTTTAAAGTATAAATATTTATTGGAGGAGGAGATAGTAATTAAAAAATAATCAATGTAAATTAATATTATATAATACTTGTTCATTTATAAACAAATTAAAATTAATTGAAGTGAAATGGAAAGCTGATTATAATTTAAAACTGATATCACCCTCCTTTTCTGAGTACATTTTTGAAATATAATTTTATCATTAAAACTGATGTATGGAATGTAAAGCATATTCTATACCCATAATTTTAATGAAAGAAATAACAAAAAATTTACACTTGTGGAAAATTGCGGAGTATAGTTAGTTTAGTTTGGAGTTTACTTTTTCCACTTCAGTTTAAATTAATTTAGTATATTTTTACATCCAGTATTGTGCAAATTTTCAAATAATTGTTTAAATAATTTAATAATTTTGCTTAGACTTGATTTTAAAATTGTAAATAGCACAAATTTGGGGTTTTTTCTGTTGTAATATTTTAAACCTCGGTGTCAAGCACTTGAAATATTTCGGACAAATTAACATCTGTTTTAATGACTCAAGAATGTACTTTTACTGGGATAGGTAGACAGAGAGGAAAGTGTCTTTTTGCTCCAATTTCTTGTAATTTCTAAGCCGGGAAGACATTTGAGGAAATTGTTATCGTATGCACGGAAGGTGCGCACATAAATAATACTTATACATCAACGCCTTGCAACGATCGGCGTGTGTTCACACACGACTGTTTATCGACGGAGCAGGAAGTCGATGGGCTCGCTCTCTATTCTCACTTGTACTGTAATTTTCTCGGTTACTCGTTCTTCCTCTTCGGCAATTTTCATCGCCACTTTTAACTACTTTTGCCGTTACGCAATGAACCTTTTTCGTCTCTTAGACTTTTACTTTAAAACAAGCGAGCGAGTATTGAATTTATTTTATTCAAAATAACTGGTGGACTTTAAACATCTTTGTCAATAATTTGGAACGTTTATTGTTTTCTTGTTTATCATTGCAATGGGTAGAAAAGATTTCATCGCTGTGACAAATGCGGGTTGTTAGATTAAAAGGAAAATTGTAAAAAATAATCATAATTAAACAAAAGCTTATTTTATGTAAAAGATCGACATACTGTTCAACTGAACTTCTTAATTAAATATTCATTGCTAAATTTTTAATATTTTTTTATTCATACGGCTATTATGTTTGATCTTTTTTCATTTGTGAAAGTTAAAAAGAAAGAAACTCATAAAAGTGTTTGATTTCTTTATAGAAATTAATCTATTTTAAGATAATTTATATCGAACATATGGTGTTTTTAAAATGCATTGCAATTTCGATTGAACGGAAAATAAGTACATCGCATGTCAAAGCTTTCTTTGATTTGTTTATTTATTTTTTCTTCTTTTTTTAACAGTGTGTAATGCATTATACACCATACTGGTTATCTTTTTCGGTATTCAATGGGAATGACCGAATGTGATATTTTGAAAAATTATGTATATTTTAAAAAGATAGAAAATCAAGATTTCTGGATGGAAATTTTGTTTTCTGGCTAGTCGATAAACTCATCAGCCACCTTAAGCATCCAACATCTGAGATGCTGGAAATTATAAAAAGCCGTGTCATATTTATTAGAACATTGAGAACATTCTTTATCAGACTTGTCGAAGATGAAGATGGAGATTGGTCAGCAATGTTTACTGTTACATCTCTATCAAGGTGATGGCGATTGCAAGATTCTATTATCATGTTTCGGAGTATTAACCCGGTGTTGAGGAATACATTTCTTTGCATTTGTTTATTGTGTTATCTTAGAAGAGATTACGCGTGTGTATCGTCTTGCTTTTCTACGTAAACTTGTTGATTCGCCTGTTACCAGATTCTTGGATGTGAGCTAAAGGAACATCTCGAATCAACTCATTCTGGTGTTTACACACATTGGTGCAAACAATAGATGTACCACAAAACTTGTGAGAATGTATACGTATTTGAGTGCGATCTGTCTACCATGGGAATTATCTTATTAAACGAGCCATCATGGGTTTGTTTCCAGAATGCATAGCTATTTTTTATCTTAATACAATATTAACGATACACTGTCAACGAGATTAATAAGGGTGTGATGCACGTCAATCAAGTTTCATATTCCGGGGTCGTTTAAAGTGGTCTGTCTGAAATTAAACCTCAACTACTTAAAAACACGAATTACTATTACGAACGTGAATAAGAATTATAATATGAAGAAGAGATGAAGGACGTGGATTTACCTGCTCCCTACCGTGAACACTTAAAAATTGAAGAAGTGTTACCTTTGGTAACAGCTTCCATACCGCCGACGTGTCCACTGCAAATAGCTTTACATTTGAAAGATTTAATATATTATACAATTTGGCTATTATAACGTACAGGTGAATTTTTTGTGCAGTGGTGTTCCGAGTGAAAATCTGCATGTATTTTGTGAAAAGGTATTAGGAGAATGTAAGAAAAAAGACTTTTGGGTCGGTATTTCGTTCTCCGATTATCTGATGAACTTCTTCGTATGGGTTAAGCAGACAGTGCTTGAAACCTGTGAACGTTTATGTACAGGGTTCTTGAATCTTTTTTAAGATTCATTGTCGAAGAGTGTGATGGTAACCCTTTGGTGGCGCTGATCGTG
>JABFOX010003486.1:0-10288 GCA_022817665.1 Axea sp. ZL-2020
GGATAACCCAAACTAATTTAAAGTTTAAATTAATACGATTTATGAAATCACATTTTTGATCAAAATCGACCTTTTTGGTCTTGAATAATCGATTTAGCTTCATAATTAGTAATCGTTCTTCCGGTAGAAATTAACATGGATTTCGATGTAGATTGCATTTTTGGCACGTTTTAACGATAAAATTGATAATAAAAATTAATTTAAATTCGAAACTAAAACGATTTATGAAATCACATTTTTGGATCTAAATCGACTTTTTTGGTCTTGAATAATCGATTTTGATTCATGATTACTAATCATGTTCCTGCTCGAAATTAACGAGGATTTCGATGTATATTGCATTTTTGGCACGTTCTAACGATAAATTGGATAAACCAAATTAATTTAAATTCGAAACTAATATGATTTATGAAATCACTATTTTGGATCAAAATCGACTTTTTTGGTCTTGAATAGTCGATTTAGCTTCATATTTAGTAATCGTAATTCAGGTCGTAATTAACGTGGATTTTGATATAAATTTCATTGTTGGGACGTTTTAAAGTTAAAATTGATATACGAAATTAATTTAAAGTCGATTCTAATATGATTTATGATATCACATTTTTGGATCAAAATCGCATTTTTTGATCTTGAATTGACGATTTAGCTTCATTTTTAGTTTTCGTATTTCTGCTCGAAATTAACGCGGATTTCGATAAAAATTGCATATTGGACACTTTTTAACGTTAAAATTGATAAACCAAATTAATTTAAAGTCTAAACTATTACGATTTATGAAATCACATTTTTTCATCAAAATCGACCTTTTTGGTCTTGAATAATCGATTTCGATTCATTATTAGTAAACCTACTTCTGGTCGAAATTAACGTGGATTTTGGTGTAAATTGCATTTTTGGCACGTTTTAACCATAATATTGATATACCAAATGAATTTCAAGTCGAAACTAATATGATTTATGAAACCCCATTTTTGGTTCAAAATCGACTTTTTTGGTCTTGAATAATCGATTTCGATTCATAATTAGTAATCGTGTTCTTGCTCGAAATTAACGTGGATTTCGATGTAAATTGCATTTTTTTCACGTTGTAACGATTAAATTGAAACTCCAAAGTAATTTAAAGTCGAAACTAATACTATTTATGAAATGACATTTTTGGGTCAAAAACAAATTATTTTTCTTGAATAGTCGATTTAGCTTCATATTTAGTAATCGTAATTCTGGTCGAAAATACCGTGGATTTTGATATAAATTGCATTTCTGGCACGTTTTAAAGTTAAAATTGATATACAAAATTAATTTAAAGTCTAAACTATTACGATTTATGAAACAACATTTTTCGATCAAAATCGACCTTTTTGGTCTTGAATAGTAAATTTAGCTTCATAATTAGTAATCGTTCTTCTGGTCGAAATTAACGTGGATTTCGATGTAAATGGCATTTTTGGCACGTTTTAAAGATAAAATTGATAAACCAAATTAATTTAAAGTCGAAACTAATACGATTTATGAAATCACATTTTTTGATCAAAATCGACCTTTTTGGTCTTGAATAATCGATTTTGATTCATGTTTAGTAATCGTGTTCCTGCTCGAAATTAACGTGGATTTCGATGTAAATTGCATTTTTGGCACGTTTTAACGATAAAATTGATAAACCAAATTAATTTAAAGTCTAAACTAATACGATTTATGAAATCACATTTTTTGATCAAAATCGACCTGTTTGGTCTTGAATAATCGATTTTGATTCATGTTTAGTAATCGTGTTCCTGCTCGAAATTAACGTGGATTTCGATGTAAATTGCATTTTTGGCACGTTTTAGCGATTAAATTGATAAACCAAATTAATTTAAAGTCGAAACTAATACGATTTATGAAATCACATTTTTGGGTCATAATCGACTTTTTTGGTCTTGCATAATCGATTTTGATTTATGTTTAGTAATTGTGAACCTGTTCGAAATTAACATGGATTACAATGTAAATTGCATTTTTGGCACGTTTTAACGATAAAATTGAAACACCAAATTAATTTAAAGTCGAAACTAATACGATTTATGAAATCACTTTTTTGGGTCAAAAACGCATTTTTTGGTCTTGAATAGTCGATTTAGCTTCATATTTAGTAATCGTAATGCTGGTCGAAACTAACGTGGATTTTGATATAAATTGCATTTCTGGCACGTTTTAACGTTAAAATTGATATACAAAATTAATTTAAAGTCGAAACTATTACGGTTTATGAAATCACATTTTTCGATCAAAATCGACCTTTTTGGTCTTGAATAATCAATTTTGATTCATGTTTAGTAATCGTGTTCCTGCTCGAAATTAACGTGGATTTCGATGTAAATTGTATTTTTGGCACGTTTTAACGATAAAATTGAAACACCAAATTAATTTAAATGCGAACTAATATGATTTTTGAAATCACATTTTTGGATCAAAATCGACTTTTGTGGTCTTGAATAATCGATTTCGATTAATCGTTAATAATCCTACTTCTGGTCGAAATTATCGTGGATTTCGATGTAATGTGCATTTTTGGTACGTTTTCACGATAATATTGGTATATCAAATTAATTTAAAGTCGAAACTAATATGATTTAGGAAACCACATTTTTGGTTCAAAATCGACTTTTTTGGTCTTGAATAGTCGATTTAGCTTCATAATTAGTAATCGTTCTTCTGGTCGAAATTAACGTGGATTTCGATGTAAATTGCATTTTTGGCACGTTTTAACGTTAAAATTGATATACCAAATTAATTTAAAGTCGAAACTAATACGATTTATGAAATCACATTTTTGGGTCAAAATCGACTTTTTTGGTCTTGAATAATCGATTTTGATTCATTATTAGTAATCCTACTTCTGGTCGAAATTAACGTGGATTTCGATGTAAATTGCATTTTTGGTACGTTTTCACGATAAAATTGATATACCAAATTAATTTAAAGTCGAAACTAATACGATTTATGAAATCACATTTTTGGGTCTAAATTGACTTTTTTGGTCTTGAATAATCGATTTTGATTCATGTTTAGGAATCTTGTTCCTGCTCGAAATTAACCCGGATTTCGATGTAAATTGCATTTTTGGCACGTTTTAACGATAAAATTGATAATCCAAATTAATTTAAAGTATGAACTAATACGATTTATGAAATCACATTTTTTGATCAAAATCGATCTTTTTGGTCTTGAATAATCGATTTTGATTCATGTTTAGTAATCGTGTTCCTGCTCGAAATTAACGTGGATTTCGATGTAAATTGCATTTTTGGCACGTTTTAGCGATAAAATTGATAAACCAAATTAATTTAAAGTCTAAACTAATACGATTTATGAAATCACATTTTTTGATCAAAATCGACCTTTTTGGTATTGAATAATCGATTTCGATTCATTATTAGTAATCCTACTTCTGGTCGAAATTAACGTGAATTTCGATGTAAATTGCATTTTTGTACGTTTTCACGATAAAATTGATATACCAAATTATTTTAAAGTCGAAACTAATATGATTTAGGAAACCACATTTTTTGTTAAAATCGACTTTTTTGGTCTTGAATAGTAGATTTCGATTCATTATTAGTAATCATACTTCTGATCGAAGTTAACGTAGATTTCGATGTAAATTTCATTTTTGGCACATTTTAACGATAAAATTTATAAACTAAATTATTTTAAAGTCGAAACTAATACCATTTATGAAACCACATTTTTGGGTCAGAATCGACTTTTTTGGTCTTGCATAATCGATTTTGATTTATGTTTAGTAATCGTGTACCTGCTCGAAATTAACGTGGATTACGATGTAAATTGCATTTTTGGCACGTTTTAACGATAAAATTGAAACACCAAATTAATTTTGTTAAAATATGAATTTAAATATATCCGCGCTAGCCATATCATTTACCAATATACACTATAGAGGTCGTAATATATTTGCCTGTTGTATAGATACTGCTAGAATGTTCGATTCCATTGTTTCGTTAACACCTATGAACTGTACATGTATAAAAAAAACCTTTATAATAAAATGGTATAAAGAATAAGTTATATAGTTGTTGTTAAAACGACCTTTTTTCTTAACATGGTAGCAAAGATCCGTGGTTGATAAGTGATTCAGCTTTTTTAAAGAATAAATGAAAAAGAACAATTTCCTTTTGTGAAAGAAAATGGCTGACGACAAAGGAGAAGATTTTAAAATTCAAATTTTCGATGGAACTGGATACGATAAATGGAAATATCGATTAAATCTATTTTTGGAAATGAGAGAATGCGATGAGGTAATTAAATATGATGAAAGACCAGCCACGATTGAAGAACAAAATTGGAATAAGAAAGAGGTGAGTCCAAAAAACTACATAGTAAATAGCGTGACAAACACGCAGTTAGAATTGATAATAACAGAAGATTCAGCAAAAAAAATTATAGAAAAACTTGATGAAATGTACTTAGTGAAAAGTAGTGCCATGAAGCTTTTATGTAAAAGAACACTGTTAGATTTAAAAATGAATGAAAGAGACGATCCAACTGAATTCTTCAACATTTTTGGGACACATGTAAATAAATTAAAGAATGCAGGCGAAATCATAAGTGATGATGATAAATTAAATGATTTACTATTAACATTACCGGAGAGTTTCTCATACATTGTAAACATAGTAGATGCACTACCTCAAAAAGAAAAGACCGCTGAATATGTAAAATCAAAATTAATGTTAGAATATCAAAAACACCAAAGTACAAGTGAAAACAATAATATGAGAAATCGTTCACAAGCATTTAATTTGAGTACAAATAAATATAATAAAGGACAGCAACAAAATCAAAATAGGTTTGTCGAAAGCAAACAATCAAACAGTTCAAATGATGATAGAAGAACGTGCTATAGGTGTGGTAAACAAGGCCATATTCAACGATATTGCTACAAAAACGATTCAAATAAGGTATATGGAAAATACTCAGCTAAAAATAACAACAAAAGTAATAGTTCTAGAAGTAATAATTTTGCAGTTGAGGTTATGTCGTCGGATACACAAAAGTTTACTGATAATGAATTAGGAACGAGTATTAAAATGTTAATAGATAGTGGCTGTTCTGATCACATAATAAATACAGATGAATTTTTTACACAATCAAAAATACTTCCAAAAGCTGTGGATATTAAAGTAGGTGACGGTTATACATTATAGTCAACGAAAATTGGCTCTATAATAATATACTGTAAAGTACAAGGACAATCAAAAAGAATTGAAATACAGAATGTTTATCACGTACCTGGTATGGACAAAAATTTATTGAGTGTTTCTCGCATAATTCAAAATGGTAATACTGTGGTATTTAAAAATAACTCAATGACAATATATAATAGTAGTAGAGAGATGATAGCACATGCCATTCAAAAGAATAATTTATTTGAACTAAATATAAAGATGGCGTACACCAAAAATGATAAAAATAAACAAATTGTATACAATAACTATACTAAACTTAATAATAAAGAAAAATGGCATCGAATACTAGGTCACACTAATTTTAGAGATTTAAATTACATTAGTAAAACACAATTATTGGATGGATTACCTTTAAACCTAGACAATGAATACATGAAATGCGAATACTGCTTGGAAAATAAAATGACTAATTTAAAATTCAAAAATGAGCGAACAAGAGCAAAAGATATTTTAGAATTAATACATACTGACGTGAATGGTCCAATAACACAAACTGGATATGATGGACAAAAGTACTTTGTCACGTTTATAGATGATTTCAGTAAAATAGCCGTAATATATTGTATTAAAAATAAGAGTGAAGTATTTGATTGTTTTGTCGAATACGTAAATAAAATGAAAAATTTAACAGGAAAAAGAATAAAAGAAGTTCGTTGTGATAATGGCAGGGAATACATTAATGGAAATTTTCTTAGATTTGCAAAAGAAGAAGGATTCTACTTAAAACCATGCCCACCATATACTCATGAATTGAATGGAGTTGCTGAAAGATACAATAGAACGATAATGGATCGTGCTCGCTGCTTACTATCAGAAGCAAAGATTGACAAAAAATATTGGCCAGAATGTGTACATACTGCTGCATATTTGGGAAATCGACTATTAGCAAACACTTTGATAAAGAAAACCCCATATGAAATTTTCTTTGGTAAGAAACCCGACGTATCAAATTTACGCCTTTATGGAAGTAAAGCATATGTAAAAGTTCCAGAAAATAATCGTTCTTCAAAATTTAGTCCAAAGGGAGTCAAAGGTGTTTTGGTAGGTTACACTGAAACCGGATATAGAATCTTGATAGAAAATAAAATAACTGAGAGTCGACATGTAAAATTTATTGAAGAGACTGAAAGATATATAGAAATTGAAGTTGACGAAAATAACAATAATAATGAAGACACTAAAGAAGAATACGAGCAAAAAGAAGAATATATTGATGAACAGAATGAAACTACTATGGAACATGTAGATAATGATATATCAAAGACAAATGAAAAGAACGAAACAGAAATAGTAAATGAGAAAACTCGTTTGAAAAGAGTTTCAAAATTACCCAAAAAATTTGAAGACTATGTAGTAAATCACGTTATCTACGTTAACTATTGTAATGCTTTAGTCCCCGAAACCTATAAAGAAGCTATAGCTTGTGATGAGTCAAGAAAATGGATGATAGCAATGAATCATGAACTTCAAAGCTTAAAAGAAAATAATACCTGGACGCTAGTCGAAGTTCCAAAGGATAAGGATATTATCGAGGTGAAGTGGATTTATAAAATCAAAACAAATGGTGAATATAAAGCTCGCATTGTTGCAAAAGGTTTTCAACAGCAATTTGAAGAAAATGAAGAGATATATTCACCAGTAGCAAGATTGAGCACATTGAAATTATTATTATCAGTAGGTTGCGTCAAAGGATGGAGAATTGAACAGATGGATGTCCAGACGGCATTCCTTAATGGAAAAATAAGCTCAGAGGTATATATTTATCCACCAGAAGGAAGCAACATTGAATCAAATAAGGCATGTTTACTCAATAAAGCACTGTATGGCTTGAGAAGGAGCCCACGCGATTGGTTTAACTGCTTTCACGAATTTATGTTAACTATTGATTTTGAAAGATCGCATTATGATTATTGTTTATATATTGGATACTTCGAGAAAAGTAAAATATATATAATTTTGTATGTAGATGATTTGTTAATTTGTAGTAACAATGTAAAAGCCATAAATAGAATTAAATTTATACTGAATAAGAATTTTAAAATGAAAGACTTAGGACAAATTAGTCAATATTTAGGCATTGATGTGGAGTATGATTATAGTAAAAAGAAAATGTTTCTAAGTCAGGAAAAATACATTGTCAGTTTAGCGGAAAAATATGATATACAAAATACGAAAGTTTTTGACACACCCATGGAATTTAATTTAAAATTAGAACCGGCTAGAGAAGTAGACCAAAGGATAAAATACAGAAATTTAATAGGGGCATTATTATATATAGCTAGTGGTACTAGACCCGATATATCGTTCGCAGTCAATTATATGAGTCGTTTTCAGAATAGCTATGATAATACGCATTATAAATATGCTCTACGTATTTTAAAGTATATATATTGTTCTCGTAAAATTAAGTTAACCTATACTTCAACGTTTGATAAAAATGTAACGGCATATGTTGATGCTGATTGGGCCTCAGATATAATAGATAGAAAATCCACTACAGGCATTCTAATCCAAGTTTTTAATAACACTGTGTTGTGGAAATCACAAAAACAAAAAATAGTTTCAAGAGCATCAACACACGCTGAATATTATGCCCTTGCTGATTGTGTTGAGGAATTGATTCCTATAACTGGCATATTATCTGAACTTGACGTAAATGTAAACTGTCCAGTTACAATTATTGAAGATAACACTGGAGCAATAGCTCTGGGAAAAAATGGAAGATTTAGTAAAAATTCTAAACATATAGATATTAGTTATCATTTTGTATACGATTATCAAAACCAAAGGTTAATTAATGTTCAGAAAATATGCACAGAAAAACAAATTGCAGATGCTTTGACAAAACCATTAGGTAAAATTAAATTTGAAATGTTCCGAAACCTCATGGGTCTTGTTAAATGTAACTGATTAAAATCATGAGCATTTGCTTGATAGATTTTAAATTCAAGAAGGAGTGTTAAAATATGAATTTAAATATATCCGCGCTAGCCATATCATTTACCAATATACACTATAGAGGTCTAATATATATTTGCCTGTTGTATAGATACTGCTAGAATGTTCGATTGCATTGTTTCGTTAACACCTATGAAATGTACATGTATAAAAAAACATTTATAATAAAATGGTAGAAAGAATAAGTTATATAGTTGTTGTTAAAAAGACCTCTTTTCTTAACAAATTTAAAGTCGAAACTAATACGATATATGAAATCACTTTTTTGGGTCAAAAACGCATTTTTTGGTCTTGAATAGTCGATTTAGCTTCATATTTAGTAATCGTAATTCTGGTCGAAACTAACGTGGATTTTGATATAAATTGCATTTCTGGCACATTTTAACGTTAAAATTGATATACAAAATTAATTTAAAGTCGAAACTATTACGGTTTATGAAATCACATTTTTCGTTCAAAATCGACCTTTTTGGTCTTGAATAATCGATTTCGATTCATTATTAGTAATCCTACTTCTGGTCGAAATTAACGTGGATTTCGATGTAAATTGCATTTTTGGCACGTTTTAACGATAAAATTGATAAACCAAATTAATTTAAAGTCGAAACTAATACGATTTATGAAATCACATTTTTGGGTCAAAATCGACTTTTTTGGTCTTGAATAATCGATTTTGATTCATGTTTAGTAATCGTGTTCCTCCTCGAAATTAACGTGGATTTCGATGTAAATTGCATTTTTGGCACGTTTAAACGATAAAATTGAAACACCAAATTAATTTAAATTCGAAACTAATATGATTTATTAAATCACATTGTTGGATCAAAATCGGTTTTTTTGGTCTTGAATAATCGATTTCGATTCATTATTAGTAATCCTACTTCTGGTAGAAATTATCGTGGATTAGGATGAAAATTGTATTTTTGGAACCTTTTAACGTTAAAATTGATATACCAAATTAATTTAAAGTCGAAACTAATACGTTTTATGAAATCACATTTTTGGGTCAAAAGCGACTTTTTTGGTCTAGAATGATCGATTTTGATTCATGTTTAGTAATCGTGTTCCTGCTCGAAATAAACGTGGATTTCGATGTAAATTGTATTTTTAGCACGTTTTAACGATAAAATTGAAACACCAATTTAATTTAAATGCGAACTAATATGATTTTTGAAATCACATTTTTGGATCATCATCGACTTTTTTGGTCTTGAATAATCGATTTCGATTAATTATTAATAATCCTACTTCTGGTCGAAATTATCGTGGATTTCGATATAATGTGCATATTTGGTACGTTTTCACGATAATATTGCTATATCAAATTAATTTAAAGTCGAAACTAATATGATTTAGGAAACCACATTTTTGGTTCAAAATCGACTTTTTTGGTCTTGAATAGTCGATAATGCTTCATAATAAGTAATCGTTCTTCTGGTCGAAGTTAACGTGGATTTCGATTTAAATGGCATTTTTAGCACGTTTTAACGTTAAAATTGATATACCAAATTAATTTAAAGTCAAAACTAATACGATTTATGAAATCACATTTTTGGGTCAAAAACGCTTTTTTTGGTTTTGAATAGTCGATTTATCTTCATAATTAGTAAGCGTAATTCTGGTTGAAATTAACGTAGATTTTGATGTAAATTGCATTTTTGGCACGTTTTAACGATAAAATTGAAAAAACCAAATTAATTTAAAGTATGAACTAATACGATTTATGAAATCACATTTTTTGATCAAAATCGACTTTTTGGTCTTGAGTAATCGATTTCGATACATGATTAGTAATCGTGTTCCTGCTCGAAATTAACGTGGATTTCGATGTAAATTGCATTTTTTTCACGTTTTAACGATAAAATTTAAACACCAAATTAATTTAATGTCGAAAATAATACGATTTATGAAATCACATTTTTGGGTCAAAAAGGCATTTTTTGGTCTTGAATAGTCGATTTAGCTTCATATTTAGTAATCTTAATTCTGTTCGAAATTAACCCGGATTTCGATGTAAATTGCATTTTTGGCACGTTTAAAACGTTAAAAATTAATAATCCAAATAAATTTAAAGTCGACAC
>JABFOX010003487.1:0-10290 GCA_022817665.1 Axea sp. ZL-2020
ATGTAAAAAAGAATTAATAAACAAGCAAAAAAAGTTAACATAAAAATCAATAATTATAAAATCAGACTTTAAAATATTACATTGAAATTTAATAATTATTATCTAGTTAGGAATCTACTTCCAAAGGGTTTATTATTTGCATTTTATTATAAAATTAACTTTATTTGGTATTTTTGTGCTTAAAATAAATAAATAGATGTGAAGAATATAAAATTTTGATATGCCATTGGAAAAGTTTCGTTTAATTTTATATTTAAAGAAATAATTAATCGTTAAAAGAGCACTATGTAATATTTTAAAATTATGTATATATTTTTCTAATTTGATTTACATAATAATTATTTTAATGCTAATTCTTCATGTCTAAGAGTCAATAATTTTGTTTGGGAATTCACTGATTTCAGATTGTTGAAGTAATGAAAGTACTTTTTCTATCAGTTTTTACTAAATTGCACATTTGACTACTGCGCATTTGTTCTAAATTTTTACTAAACAATTTCAAAATATTGTAAAGTTCTGTATTTGCTCATCCCTGAATTACTGAAAAATTTAATAAAAGTAGTCAGAACTTTTATTTGAACGATCTAAAGTCATGGAGAAATATTATTATTACTAAGATTATTCTTAATTGCAGAAAGTTGAAATAATTAATTTGATAAGGCATAAAGTTACGACTTGTCAAATAATTTACTAATAAATTACCAAGGGAATAAAAAAAAAAAGGTACGAAGTAAAAATAATCGCCTTTGATTGGTGCTAAAGCGTATTTTAATTTCGTTTCATACGTCAATTTTACCGCTATCAAATAAATGAAGAACATAACCTCCGTGACCACAGAACTAAGAAATTACCCTAATAGAAGAAAGTTATGAAGAAATCTACGATTTGTCATGAAGTTTTATGATTTATTTTAATCGATTAACATTAATTAAATCGAAAAATTTCTTGTAATACAGTTTATTAAGAACGAACGTCGACAAAAGTCATCGGAATGAAAAATCGTTAAAACGTGTCCATAAATAATTCATAGCATCGGTTTTTTTTCTTCTAATCCGACCATGTTGATTATATTGTAGGAATAACAAAATAAATTAGAAGCGATGAAAAATATACGTAAAAGCATGCGAGACAGCGCATCTTATTTACACGACCAGACAAATCTGCAATAAATTTATTTACAAGCACTGATGTCATACTACAAGCAATTTACATAATCATATACGCATTGGTTTATTAGTAACTCCTGGAACTCGCGAATATCCTATTTCAGCGTATAAGCGTGCGACGCTGTCGAATAGAGAGAGAGAGATTAAAATGACACAAAAGTAGGAAACGGGGAAAAAAGAAAGATCGAAAAAAGGCTAGGACTATTCCGTAGCTCTGTAATATTTTAATCGCGCCACGTCGGATCGATAAATTATTAATATAAACAGTCGCATATTTTTTTGGACACACCTCCGACACATTACGACACGTGTGTGAGAGGAGAGAATTTTTGAGAAAGAATAATTGCTAGAATCATATTGAAGAATAAGAGCTGTTCAAGATACGTGTTTATTTAAATGTTAATGAGACCCATTCTGATATGATTATTCTTTAGCGCGATAAACTCTTCATTAACATTTTTCTGAAAAGAAACGATTGCTCGTCAGTTTGTCATGCAATTTTGAGTTTTTCAAATCCGGTGATTATTTTTAATTCGAACAATTTGTTATGTTGCGAATATAGTTGAAAACTACAACTTTTTTAACGCTTTGTCCTTCGTTTATGAGTGTCTTTATTTATTACACAAAACAACTTCAGCATTTTTTCCAACAAATAATAATACATTTCCATTTGCATGTTTCCATGGAATAATTATTGAAAATTAGAATCAAAAAGTTTAAAATTTTTTTTATTTCATGTAATCTCGTAGAATTTTAATTGGGGTAGAATTGAAACTTTATTGCATACAATTTTATAATTTTGCACTTGTTGAAAAGTTGTCTTGTGTGTTTACGCTTTTTAGTTTTTAAAAGATATTTACCAGGTTCTTAATCAATAGGTAATCCAAATCAAGTTTAATTAAAATGCATATTTAATTAATTCAATAAGCGAGTGATAATATTTTATGCTTCTTTCTTGTAACTTCTTTCATAATCAATATACTTTAAAGGTTTGAAAATATTTAAACATGTCTGACGATCTTTTAATTAGGATATTTCAAAATATTTTCAATTTTACATGTGATGTTTACTAACGTAATAATAATAATAAGAATAAAAAAGAAATTAGTTTCTTATTCAAATGTGGATAGGTTATACCTATTGATATCTCTATCCAATAGTACTTTAACTCTAAAAGTCTGGCTCAGCCATATTACCGGACCATGTATGGGTGGACTAATGTTAAGGGCGTGAAAGGTCCTAAAATGTTAATAACAAAAAGATCTTAATAGGATAATTAGGAATTTCTTTAATGTACGTTTTTTATCTATAAAAATATTTTATATCTTAAGAAACGTAAGAATCCTATTATCATGACCAGATATAACCCACTGATTCTTTACTAAGACCTTATTTTCATTTTCCAATGAAAGATGAAGAAATATTTGAAACATACTAGAATTGTTAAAAAACGTCTATTGAAAAATGATAGTATTTTGCTATTAGAAATATTGAAAACAAATAATATGAAATATTGGATGAATTTTTCAAAGTTTTTAAGATATATGGTGGTTTTTTCTAATATAAATTTCGTTAATAATGGAAATTCTAAAACAGCCGATTTATTTGATATGCTGTAATTTTAATAAATTTTCAAAGTTATATTTTCAAATTTCCAGAAGATTAAAAGTTAGATATATTTCTTTATCACACATGGAACGACAGTAGATCGTTGCAGAATTGTTTTCAATGTGGGAAATTTGTAAATATTATTTTAATTAGTATTAATGTATTTTCATATTTATATATTCTTCAACATCTGTGATTGCAAACTTAAAAATTGTATACTTATATTTAATATCTAGTCTACCTTTCAGTAGACTTTTAATGTGATCGTAATTAAACAATTTAAAACATTTTCACACACACACACGCGCGCGCACGCGCGCGAATACATATCGCGTTTTTAAAGAAGAGCAGTATGATGATAAAGTGAATCGACAGAAATGTTATTATGTATGTAACAATTTTTGTTAACTTCTAATTACAAATGACAAATGTACATTATAAACAAGTCGCTTGACATAAATAACGGAATGTTTTCCAAGTGGAAAATAAAAGATTCGAGACTTTTGATCATTGGTCAATTATCAGGTAAGATAAACAGCAAGGTGGTTGATCGCGATCTCTAACGGTTTGTGACGCTAGTCGTCGGATGCAGGTTCGCGATTCGAGTTAGAGTTGGCAGCTCAAATATGGATCACCGCACGGCGTGGTCAAAGCGGCAATCTCGCCGACAGATATCTTTATTCGTACAACTCTTTGGCTGCGTTCCCTCTGATTTTATTGTCCGAAACGCGCGCACTGTCAAGCTGTCATGTTCAATAAAGGCACCGTCCCGAATGGTTTCGTCACGATTTTTACAACCGCCATCGACAAATTTGACTCTGCGCGTATTTGCAAGATCGATTATTTATTTTTTCTTCCCGTGACATTTCAAAAATCATGCTCCGTGTGAAATCAATCAAACGTTTAAAAGTATGTTCCTTTTTCCGGCTTGCCGAAAAAAAAAAAAGACGGCGTATAGAAAGTTTTTTAAAGAATCTAATGAGAAATATGGAACAAAAATATCGATAGCGGTTTATGATATGAATACTGTCTTCGAGTTATTTCGAATTGCAGGTTGCGGGCGTGCTTGTGAACTCAACGTAGTCGAACAATTTACTCACGTCGACTTGTATTAATGAAACAACAGACGATAGTAAATAGAAGTTTCATCGATTACACGCGTTAATGAATGTTCAAATATTAATAAGTTCAATGATCTGCTTTCAAATTTATACGCGCAATTTGTTCGTTAAATGCATGCATGACTGATATTTCCCAAAATCATAGCGTGTTTTTAAATTACGTACAACAGATACTTGAAGAAAATTGTAGAAATTTGAAATGCTTTATTGATGTTTTGTTCATGTTATATTATAAAC
Source organism: Axea sp. ZL-2020 (assembly GCA_022817665.1). NCBI lineage: Eukaryota > Metazoa > Arthropoda > Insecta > Hymenoptera > Scelionidae > Axea > Axea sp. ZL-2020. The sequence continues at coordinate 4,133 of JABFOX010003487.1, forward strand.
TATTTTCCTGAACTGTAATTTTCTATTTTATTTTATTATATATTAGTGAAACTCATTACAGCAACCCCTCTCCCACCTCCATCATAGTAAGTTCTGAATGAATTGAGTTGAAATTGTGTTGTTTAAAATAATGTGCAAAATAATTAATTTCCATACTTTAAATAAAATAGAGTGACTTAAACCAAAACAAGAGAGATGATGTAAATAGTTGATATTACACAAAGTATAATTTTATTGATTTGAACTAGACATTTGAAATATAGATTCGGAAAGCTCAATTATTGAACATACATTTGATGCGAACTTCGACATCAGTATAGTTTACACTGAAACAAATAGTATGCATCAAAAACAGATTCGATTTTATATTTGAAATATACCCATGTAGAAACATTGAAATAAAAAGAAAACAATTTATATTTGTTTTATTTATTTCTAGTGCTTACATATCGTTGTATATCAATATGTCAAACTACAGCTATATTTTTCATGCAATTCCCGTATACGAATTCTTCAAATGTAAAATTAATGTTTGAAAATTAATTTATTGATGTTAAACATTGGCTGTCATAATTTGGTAAAGTTTTATATTAAAGTATTCCGTGTTTTACAAATCAGCATCTTGCTGTGTAATACTTATATATATTTGATTGATATACGTTAACAATCAATATAATTGTATCTTATAATTTTAAACTAAAATTTATTTGACAAAACGATTATTATTACATATAATAATAAGATAAATCATATCCCAATCATCTAACTCGAACATAGTATTCTGCATGAATGATTACAGTAAACGTACTAAAATGTGTATTGAAAATAATTTTGTTAATATAAATTTATTTCAATTAACATTATTAATATTAGCCAGTACTACAATTAAGAAATTAGCATTATTAAAAATTATATGTCTAACCTATTTTTAAATTTAATATACAAAATCTATACAATACTATTAATTATAAAACACTTCAAATATAGAATATAGGCTGCAATTCTGAAAGTGAAAGTAAACTTTATGTTTATAAATCTCGGGACAAAATTATTTTGTACGGTTTATTCATTCTACGTTGAAGACAACAAAGAAAGAAATACATCCATTTGCTTGTCTTTCAGTTTGTTCAATATTTTCAACTGTTTATTTATTTTTCCGTATATTTTCACTGTTTGAAAAACCATTTCAAATAACGCTGAGCATTATCCCGATGGCAGTGTCACAGTCCCAAAAACTGCCAAGAATGTTTTCGCAAAACACTGTACTGAAACATCAGTGACACGAAATACGCTACGTTTCCCAACAGCGAGGAGTCCAACGTGGGGCATTATTATTCCAAGTGGACAGCTCGACCAAACTCTCATTTCCGGTGCCGAAAGGTGCCTCGCAAATCCCGCATTCGGAATAATAACAGACCCGGGTAATTACGATAAATATTTGGCCAGCCGGCGAACCCTTCTTCAGTGAGCCAGCCACGCGAGTTAAGAAGAACCCAGAAGTGTGGCAAAGCACAAAGGGTTTTTTCTTTTTCTTCATTCTCTATCTTTCGCTCGCTCTACTCCCGTCCTTTACCGATTCTTTCTTCATTTTGGCTACTGAATATGCAGAATCGGATTATTCGCGCAATTTTAATCCGCCCTAATGGCTACCTCGGGACTCATTCACAGATGTTAATCGCATCAATATTTTTACCTATATTTTGCAAAGCAGACATTCCGACAATCGCGCCGGCTTATTTCTGACACGAATTGATCCCTTTATCTCGCCTTTTCCCATGGAGTCTTCTGAACCGCAGCAATGTTGCCGTTAATTTGCTGCGTCATGAAAATAGCGAGTGGCCGTTGCGCAATTTTTAGAAAGGTTCGGGCTCTAGCAAAATAGTTGAAAGATCGGATGTCGTCGACTCATTTTCTGGAATGGCAAGAATGCCCAACAGGTAATAATTAAAAATTGCTAGGTTTTATCACATTGATTCTTTGTGGAAAATCAGATAATAAACAGGGCCACATATATTTTAAAGGTTTTTTTTGATGCAATTAATAACTAAAATTCCGTAGAATTTAAATAATTTGTATTACAGTACATTTACATAAGATATATGGAATGTTTCAGTCGGGCTATTTTGATATATTCGGCAGGATTGTTTATAACGCGAGTGTGATACTAACTGAGATTGGAATGTTATCATTTTGAAAACTTTTATCACGAAATATGCACCTAAATCGTGTAAATCATTATAGAATATTATTAATTATCAAATAATAATAATAATAATAATATTTTACTGAGGTTATATATTTAAATTTTAAAAAGTAAAAATATTTTTTATTATTATAAAATTAAACATTTGAAAAATAGTCAAACGAAAACAAAGTAAATAGTCATTGAGAATAATGCAAAAATTAGTAAAAAGAAAATATTTTCAATACAAATGCATAATTTGAAGAAGTAAAATATTTTCAATGAGAAATATGATATGGTCAATTTTAAACTGCAATATGAAATAAAAAATATGAGTATGTTTTATTTCATAAGAACCACATACTGTTTTGTTTTTTAGTGATATAGAGAAGAACAATATAAAATTAGAGAAACATAATTACAAAATTGAAATAAAAATTCATGAAGAGCAAAACTTATTGTTATACAGATTTGAATTTAACCTCTAACACAATATGCAAGTTGAACAAAAAGTTCAGTTTAAGTGAAGAAATCAAATGAAAGATGAAAATGTAAATTATCCTATTTTCAAGCAGTAGTTTCCATGATAACGTTATTTTTTCCTAAGGATAGTGTTTAAACATCAAAAAAAAAAAAAAATAAATAAATTGTATTTAAATGTATGCATTAGGTATTTATTATTATTATTATTATGAAAACTGTTTAAATTATTCATAATGACATCAAATTATATTATTTTTATTGACGTAGATTGTGTTTCTCAATAATACTTATTGAATTTCAAATAAACATTTAATAATTGTACATAAATGGAATCTTAATTCAAAATTAATGATTTGCGACCCCTAAAAATTCCAATGATGAAAGAAAAGTTCTATCGTTATAATACATTTTTCGACTTCCAACAATTCATTTATAATTCTTATCATTAGGAGATAACCCCCATCATTCTTTTTCTTCGTTGTCATTCATCATCGAATTTAAATGTTTTTGTCTTCTAGGAGCTTCAATTTCTGCTCAAAGGATTTACTTACGCGTGTCACAATATTTTCCCAGTGTGCCTTATCTGCAAATGAAGACAGAAACCTCGATCAATCTCATTGTTTTATCGGATGATGTTTACAACGAAAGACTCTCACAATGACATCAGTCATCTTCAACGTATTGTTATCAATTATACAATGACAATATGACACATCAGAAATAAGAATATGAAAACCTCATCGAATACCTTATTAAAAATTCGACGAAACATTTGGTAGCATTGTTTTAAAAAATTGTCATTAGAATAAAGGGATAAAGAAATGATTCAAGTAATGGAACTGTAATATTTGTTACGAAACAAAACCATATTGTACTTTGATACGAAAACGTAGATTAAAAATTACTATTACTTTTGGTACAATTAGTGGTACAAACATTTTTTAAATTGCCATACGGTGTAATAATAATATAAATGATAATTACTACATTTTCAGTTAAAAGTTTACATTACATTCTGTGAGTTATAATAACTGTTACCGTTGCATTGATTTTCAAATGTATTTACTGTTAAACAATGCATATAATATTCATTTATTAAATTAAGTATTTTACTTTTGCATCAGGCTGAATTCGAGTTGAAATATTTCGTGATCTGTAACTGAATTTTAAATCAAACTATCCATCAAGTTTCGTACCTATTTTAGGATTTGTTTTGAAGTTGCTTCGTTTTTATGGTGTTGGGAGAGGTAGGAGATCGGGAAGCAGAGATTAAGCGACGCGGCGACGTTTGATAATAAGAGACCCTAATGGAGCAGTCTGTAATGGATACATTACTGCCAAGTGTACGAGTAAACAGTTCATTTGTCATTTTCTTGAGAACTGGATTAGCGGAAAAACATTGTATTTGCTAACTGATAAGAAGAAATATCAACAAGTGAAATAATGTGAAAATGTTAACTTGAGGTATTCGGTAGTTGGAAAGTTAATGATGACTGGAAGGTTCAGATAAGTCATAGGGATTTATTCAACGTTAATGGAAACCTGTTGTTTTCCAACAAGTTTTATCTGAATTAGTTACCAATGAACACCGATTAGCAAAAGAGTAAAATTTTTCAAAAAAGTAAAATTTAATGTAACCATTTTTGGATATTTCATATTTGTGGAATTTAATATTTTAAATTTAAATTACGTATTTGATTACGCAACAAAATTAATTATACCAAGTATTATTTATACAATTATTTATGCAAATAAATTTAGTACAATTTTTAACATAATTTCATGTATGAATCATGACTAAACAGCAAGATTATGATCACTGTGTTACTAATTGAGATTAAAATCATTTAATTACTGAGTGATTCTACCACTTATCAATAATGGTAATAAGTGGCGTGCACAACTTTTGACCGTAAAATATATGTAAATTTAATTTAAAAAACATAATTCTTATATGTATGTCACAAAAAAAACTTTACCATAACTGTTACATTGGTACATTATATCAAAGATATTGTTAAAGGTATATTTTTTTTGCATTATATGGTTATTATATTGACGAAAAGTTATACAAATTTTTTAATATATAATATAATTAATATTATTAATTATCTTCAAATAAAACAGCAGTTATTATAATAAATATTTCTATAGAAACCAGAACAAGAAATACTAATCATACAAATATTATTATTTAAATAAATCGATCACCTTATGAAAATGTAATTTTTGAATAAACTAGTGAATGAATGTAACTATTGAATAAACGTTTAAAAGACGTATAAATCGTTACTCATGAACATTTATTTGACACGTCAGTGAATTTATATATTAAAATTACTTAGCAAACCAATAAAGTTTTACAGTACGAATTATATTATGTGTGGAAATTAACGACATAGATAATTTTCTTTTCTTGCTTATAATAGTGTCGTTAATTTTTATATGTGTTATTATTAAAAGGCGTTAATGTATATAAACAAATAATATTACGAAGATAACGGATATGATATATATATACGGTCATCATAAAAATTTTCTTTATGATGTAAGTGTAATTAAAATGAAGTATAATGTATAATACTTTTTTGAGTTGCAGAATAGAAGCATTTTCGCGGAATGTTTGAAATTAAGAAATATTATGAAGTGGTCATTAACGGTTCGTGATGGAACTTATTAATAAGCAGTGAACAAGTGAAGATGTCAAGGCTTTGCGGACCCAATTCAATGGATATGACGTCGTTCGGCGGCACCTTTGAGACCCCGATAAAGCTCTTCCTCGCTTCGTGAAGCGAAACAACTCGACACCATTGCGACAGATACACCTATCCCATATACTCATGCGAGAAACACGCATGGTCCATCAGCACGCGTTTTGTCTGATCATTTATATATCACATCTCCCAGCCCTATTATCATTATTATTCAAGCATTCGAGTTGTTCACTTCTTCCAACGGAAGAAAAGAATTGACAAATCTGAACGGTGAAACAATTTAGTTGATTAGTTGAACGACGACGCTTGATTACTCAGTCCCGAATGTTTTGACATTAGTCGATCGTTAGATTTATGCAAATGTGATGTTTCTTTCTTTCAAATATGATTAATCTTTGGGTTGGATGAAGTGATTATCAAGGAATTTGTTTTTCAATTAGTTTGTGTGTTATATAAAAGCCAAGACCGACGATAAAAATGTTACACGAAAGTCGATTGCGTAACGGACTGTACGAAAGTCAAACTTCAAAAGTGAATTTACACGTTGCAAAAAGTGCATTTGTTATTTTATTAGCACGAAATTTGCGAGGAATTAATCGTATCTTTGGCAAGTGGTTTCGTTTGCGTAGCCACGTCTTCTTCGCATAAAAGATGACGCGCAGAATGACGAGGTGGAATCGTCGTGCGGGATAATCCGTCAGACCGTGGCTCGAAACTCGCGCAACAAATAAAGGCAAACACGCGGCCCGGTTCGTGCGACGGGCTCCTCCTCTGCCATC
>JABFOX010003488.1:0-10287 GCA_022817665.1 Axea sp. ZL-2020
TTAAGTGAATACATAAACATCCGATATCGCAGCCAACTTCCTCACGAAGTGACCAAAGTCAATATTCGTACAGCGATAATAACGTTGACACAATCAAGTAGTCACGAAACATTGCAGTCTTGGGAATTTTAATATTATTTCTTGGCTTCAAAAGTGTTTAAAATTGCAACTATAGGAGTTAACAGCGTGATTTTGCGTCGCACGTTTTTGTGCTTGTATCGTACAAATGACAGTAATTCGTATGTCCTAAGTAATGCGTTAATGCGTTTAAAGTTAAACACCACACCCTGGTTAGGTAAATTAACGTTAGCTATGACTTTACCTACACATTACTCATTGAAGTATTTTCCACGAAAATATTTGCCTAGTATAATTTGTGAAAAAATTAACGTATCAATGTGAGAAATGACGTTTTGATATCTTTCGTTCATATCTTTATCAAAAATAGACAAAGGTATTGCTGTGGTGTATAATTTTGGTTTCCACGACTCCGTATGTTTATGGGTGTATTGTAACTGTACCGATATGTAGATAATGCAATTGGTAGGTATCGTTGTTTATATGTATGGTGTGAAGTCTCTGAGGAACGTGTTCATAAAGGCAAATTTTACGAAGCAAATAAAAATGATAAAATACTTTCTAAAGGAAAAATATTCTTGATGGAATATAAAATTAATTAAAAATGTTCAATGAAGTTTTCACGGATTAATAAAAAGCTTGTCACTTTAGTACAATATCCTCTTGCTGAAGGAAGGTATCGATAATTTATGTTTTAGCAAATAAAATAAAATAGAAAATTAAATGAAAGTGTTGAAATGAGTTAAAACGCTAAATTTGTCTTTTTAATTTTAATAATTAAAAAATTTTAATTACACGGATTAATTAAAGATGGCGAAATGTAATTGCAATTTGTATATTTTTAACTGGAATTTGTGTAAGACAAATTAGTCTATGAAAAGTATGGGACAAATTTTTAAAATAATTGTTAAAATATACTGAAATATACGAAAAAAATTCAAGGTGCGATATTATTCAGTTACAATGATTTCTTAGCCTTTATCATAGTAAACATTGTAGTAAGCAGCTAAGGTAGAACGAATCATTGGAAGTGCACGTATATTACGAGCACGGAGAAAAGTTTAAGAACTAATCTGGATCCATAACATGACCCAGATTGTACCTAAATTCTTTGCCAGACTTTTCCCTTAACTCTTTGCCGACAATCCCCAGGGTGTACACACTAAAAAAACTCGGTAAATAATTAAACAGAAGTTTAATTTTCTCATAATTAACGTGTATATAGTATAAACAAGAAACCTCATAAACAAAACGAACCGTTTGGTTAAAATGTATATTTTTCCATTACTATTCATGCTTTTGTTATCTGAACGCATTTTAAAATACTAAACAAAATTGTACTCTTTCGGCTTACCTCATTCATACACAAAATTATTTATTCGTTAATAATTATTTAAAGAAAAGCAAAACAAATAAAATGCAAGGCATTCTAGGATACAGATTTTTCAAGTAACTGAACAACTTTTTTTTTATTGATTATTTCTTTATTAACTTTATCAAGTTTTATGATAACTACACATAATTGAACCATATTTATGTAATTATAGCTTAAATCCAGCACTAAAATCTCTTGAAATAATTCCGTGACGATTAAGGAATGTTTATTGTAAAGAAGATACTTTTTTTTTTCATTTCATGTATAATAAAAAGTTAGCTTAGAAACGTTAGTAATATTACATTTTTCAAAACAAAATAAAGTCAGAAAAATACTTTAAGTAAATATCACATTAATATAATATAAAGTGTACTTCTCCCAGCACGCTATCACGCTAATCACGAATATGAAAAACATTCTTTACTAATAAATGTAAGGACACCATTTTTGCGAGGATGAATTTTCGTTTCTTAAAAAGCAAGACTGATTCGTTAAAATCCCTTTTATCACTGAATTGCTTATATATTAAATCTCAATAATTTGGTATTTATGGTTGAAGCTGAGATTAATAAAATTATACTGCAATGATACATAGAAACGAAGCTTGTTAATTCGTATATAGATACTTGATACAAAATAATGGCATGAATATTAAATATATAAGACCCAAGTAAAATTGCAAATTTCGTACATTAGAATAATCTGGTACTTAATATGTGTACGTGTGAAAATTAATGAACTATAGACACGCAATCGCTGAATGTCTGTTACGTATTTTTAGGGTAATTCGCATTTAAATAATGTCAAAAATAGATTTCATTTGCCCACGACTATGTCTAACATTCAAGCTCTATGCAAAAGGTATTGGTTTTGCATATTCATAGCCGGATGTTTACACATAACACTTATTGATTCAAACATGCCAAATTAACATAATTAATGACGAGTCAAAAAATGTATTAAATCATGCACGCAAAGAACAAAGTGTCGTAATGAAATCAAATTAAATTAAACTTAAATATATTTTAACTTGTTACATCTAATTCGATAAAACGCTCGCGTGAAATTAATGTATCTATAGTTGTGCAATAAAATGATTAAAATACAACCAATAGGTTCGATTCACACACCCATAAAACCATTATGACGCAAATTATTAAGCGTTCATTTAATTTGACAAAGTTTGAAATTATTTAAATTAAATACTCATTGTGATTCAGGATTAAATTAAATCATGTGAACGAAGTGAATACTTGCTTTGTGTGCCTTTTAAATTTCCACAGATATCTGTTAATTAACATTGTTCACATTGTACATTTAACGATATGAAATGTTTCTATAAACCGCAATTCAATCGATTATCGAGTCCTCTGTCTTTCTCTATTGAGCTCCTTCATATAATTCACTGCTGCCCACCAACCTGTCCTCAAAATATTTCTGCGACACTTTTGTTCAATTGCACCAAATTTAATGGCGCGAACAAGAAATAGTTTATAAAGATGTCATTTTTCCTTTAAGGTCTAACAGAACGAAGAATTGAACAAAATTGTTGGAAAAAATTCCTTTTTACAATAATCGTATATATTTATTTGCTTGTTTGTTTATATTTTAAAATAAATGACCGACAAAGTTGCTTATAATGCAAATTCTTCGTTCAGAAAAATATTTTAAATGAAAATAACAAATATAATTTTACTCTTAACGGCAATATGAAATGCACACGTATTTTTACTTTATAAGGTTAAAACAACAAAACTGCTAACGAAACGAGAAGTTTTGGAATTGTTTTAAATTTATTGTATTCCCATATGAACTTTTATGATAAGATAAAAGTAAAATAAATGCTGCAATTGTTAAATACAAAACATTCTTTTCAATCGCTTGAATGATTTATTTATTTCATACAATTAATAAATAAAGCTTTTTCACATACAGATTTTGTAATTAATTTTTTTGGTGTGAGTCATAAATAATAAAAAAATTGTAAAATACGGCGCGAAGTCAATGTCTAATCATTACATGTCAGTTTAGAAATATTAATCACAAATGTGCGTAAATTTATTTTTGATACGAAATGTATCTCGATAAACTTAAATATTGATTACTTTTTATGAGTTTATAAACAAGTTTTTAAATAAAACAAAAATGTATAACTGTTTTATAGTTATATATTCTTAGTACATATTGAGCAATAAAAAGGTGTAACAAAACTTTAATGCTTAAACATAATGCTTTTACGAAGTATATTAATATAAAAACAAAGTGTAAATAACTTTTTGAGCACGTACCATTATACCATAATGGTACGTGCTCATTTATAATATAAATAGAATTATGGTTGTTCATTTTAGTTTTTTAAGACAGCAAAAGTGCTCAATGCTTTATTTTTTTCAGTTTTTTATCAAAAATTTGCATGAGTACGTATCGTTATTGAAAAATTTCATATCTGGTTTTACATTTGTATCTATATTTAGTTCTAATAAACTGAGTGTAAATAAAATTTATACAATTGGTGTGGAGTCAGAGGAGCTGCATCAGCTTTGAATAAAAATGTAAAATGTTGTATAAATATTTTAATTGAAACATTCCATTTCACGCAATTCTGAATTAGAATTTTAACACATATTTTCGGATAGTGAAAAGAACTTGAAAAGTATCAAGTTTAATTAAATAAATAAAAATTTTACAGGAAGGAACAGAAAGTGCAATTACGAAAAATTAATAAACATGACAGTTTTATTCGTAGTACACATTCTTATGGAAATGCAATCATAAACAAAATGTTTGGAAGAAATAGATATTTTTGTTAGTTTTGCAATCAACATTATTGTTTTTGATTAAGCAATGTTATTTTGGTTTGATTTATATTTATATTTTTTGTGCAGTAATTATTATTGACTTTAAAATAAAGTATACACGCACACTTTGCGGTGCATTATTTGTGTGAAATTAATCCGAAATAATTACACGTGTTACATTTGCGCTTATTAAACTGATTAAATGGAATGACTATGGACACTGATATGAGTCAGAAACAATGATACAAATCAAACATTACATATGATAATACTGAATATCAGTTTGATAGAAATACAACAAATAATAATAGAAAATTTAATGTTGGCATGCATCGTACAGAAATAAAAAACCAAAAAAAAAGTAGTAATATTTCAAGATACATCAACACAACCATTTATCAAAGTTATCATAGAACATGGGATTGAACATGAATATCTTTTGACAAAACTAGATTATAATTTTGATATTATTCTCTCGAAAATGTCCGTTTTTTGCAGTAATAAAACTGATTAATACATTGTGTTAATCTTCTAAAAATTTATGTAACAGGAGTGTAGTGTAGACCTTTGATTCTCCATATTATGTTGATGTTTAATATCATAATCAGTTACATTATGACTCGTATATAATACATACGTAATATATGCGAAAGACAATTATATTTAATGTTCACCGTACATTTCTAATATCAACATTACTCGATACATACTACACAGACTTTAGAAATACATAAACACATGGTATATTATTTTACTTTTATAAACTTTACATGATCTTTTATTAATATTAAAGTTATACATAACGCCATTCAATTGAACATTCATATAAGTAGATGCATCTCTTTTTTATTGCGTTGTTTAATATAATTATTTCTATATTACTTTGAAATCTTCTGCTATTTTATGAAATTTCTCATGTTCAAATAATTAGTATAACAACAGAAGAACAAGAAGCTCACAACTGTACTTAAATATTATTTTTGCCAGATGTAGTTAGTAAAGCAAAAACATGAATTGAACCACTGCCTTTCTAGTTATTAGTCTTCAACTCTCTTCACTGAGCCATAAAAATTTCTTTCTAATAAAACTTTTTACAGTTAAGATGCATCTAACATAAATTAAGTGTAATGGATCACGCAATTGAGAGTATGCATTTGAAGAAGAAAAATGTACAATCAATCATACCAAAGTCATTAAAATATGAAAGAGACAAAAACTGAAACTGAGCACATTTATTTATAAATTTAAAAGATTGTACGAACTGTTTATAAAGTTCAATATACACAAGTGAATATTAATTACAACTTATTTCGCTTCCGTTAGTAATTTTCATAGACGATGTTCTATTCTATGATGTAAAATAGTAACATTATTAATAATAAAAGTAATTATTGCATTTATTCTTTATGTTGTGAACTTGAACAAGTTTGCATGTATTAATTTGCAATATTAATTGTTCTTTATGAAGCTTTATGTTTTATATTATTTTTAAAATGTTATTCTTTGTGTGAAATGACAAACAAGGAAAATGAAATATAATTTATGTGTAAGAATGCTTTCGTATTACATGACACATGACACACAGTGCGAGCAAATGTGTCATTTTCAAACGAAATAATTTAATCACATTCGTATGTCTTTATCAACACACTCCATTGCGTTAAGCTTATGAATTCTTTACGTAATACTCCAATAAAAGTAATACAATACAATACAATACTTACCAAGAACGATGCACACATGCCCAAGATGTAAGAAATTATTCAAAGCCAGAAAAGAGTACGCTGAGATGAGGCACACGACGTAGCACATCAGAGTCCTGCCGTAAATGTTGCGAAGTTCAGGGATGATAGCGTAAACGAGAAAAGTGGCTGTGAGGAAAGGAATGGATATCAGCATCCCCGAGGAGTACACCGTAGTCATAACAACGGCTGACAGTTCGGACTCGGGCTTTAAACAAACCAGTACGCCCACTTCTCGGAACGACTCTCGCCAGTCCAAACAATACTCGCTGTACGGCAAAACTTTTTTGTCAACCAGCAACGTTCCGTCTTCCCGCAACACGTATCTGTCCTCGTCGTAAGACTGATTCAGGGCATAAGCGACAATGGGGCACTGTCTGCTGAAGACGAACTTAAAATGATCGCTGATCTGTACGTCACGTAATTTTGACGAGAGTCGTTCATCTGGCAATTCGAGCAGAGGAACCGTTCTGTTGGCAGAAAGAAAGCATTTGTTAACTTCCGCACGTAAAACAGTAATTTCGTTTTTACGATGCGACCTAGTACCAACTGCGAAGCTTTATTTCATTGACTCTTTTTTTACGATACGTATAAAGAAGCCCATGAAATTTTACGCTGCATGTAGATTTTAGTGCGGCAATTTTAATTAAGATATGCAACGCGATTTTAACGCTATTACTTATTTACGCTGAATTGTAAAGCTAATATGCGTTCGATGTTTTTTCTCAAAACTTCATGTACTGATTTATTCGTGAAAAACTTCAAAATGATAATTGCAGATGTTTAGCTCGGAAAGTGGAATTGGTTGTTTGTAACCGCATTTCAGTATGTTTGCTTGTATGCTTGTGTGCACATGGTAATGCTGAAAACTGTTTTGCATTATTACGGTGTTACTGAAATTTAAGAATGAGTACTTTTTCTAGAAGCACCGCTTAAAAAGCAAACGGAATTATCAAAACAATTATGAAATGATAAAATTGCTTTGCAATTTGGGTAAATTCTATAATTCATTAAAACTATCCCATTATATTTGGAAACGATTTTAAACTCATCTGCTACTATGTATTGGAAATTAGATTTTAATCTCCGTTAGAAATGTACTTCATTCGATTATAACATTCTGATGGCTCCTATCCAAATAATTTGATCTATATTTATATGTTCAAAATAATCGTTAATGATAAACTAAATTCTCAAGTTAGTTCATTAGTAACTAAATTTAATATTTTCTCATTATTGCATAATAATATGAGATTGATTTAATAATACGCAAGTTATTCTTTTAGGAGAGAAATTGTAATTAATATTCCATTATATATAAGAACATGTATCAATATACGGTTACACTGTAATGGAAGTGTCGTGGATAAAACTAGATTAACAGCAATTGAAAATAGTTATGGTTTGTTAATGATTTTCTTTGATTCTGTGTATTTACAAGTACTGTGAGTTGTACAAAACTGTACAAACAGTTTCTTCTGTAAAAGTAATAAAATATACTTAGATATAACGGGGTATTTATTAAACTAAAACAAATTTAATTAATAAGTTGTTAATCTGCTTTGCTACCGTGTAGAGTACGTCAGTATTACTTTAAAACAATTCACGAAAATATTAGCATTATTTAACTAAATGTATACGAAAGTTTGATATAATTCACATATTATTTCATTTTCTTATATTGCTGTTGTAAAGCACTCTTTTGCTAAAATTTGTATTTGACGAATAACATGGAAAATATAATTTTCTTACAAATTCTGATGACTGACAAATTAAAACAATTACGACATAAACTTTACGTATTTACATAAGGACATGTCTCAGAAATAACAAATATAAGAAAGTGAAGAATTTTAAATAAAGGTAAATAAACAGAATGAAATTTGTAGAAACAAATTTCGCAGTGCGTTTTTACTTTCATTAAGCTTTTTGAATATCCTATTGAACTCATTTAAAAAGAATACTCTCAGTTGGTAATCAAATTGGTCTATTAAACTGAAACTTTATATTTGAAAAATTGCCAGTACTTCGAATGAAAATGTATACAAACAAATCAGTGTTATTTACTAGCTATTCGAACAAAGCAACAAATTTTTATAAGATGGAAATTGGGAGTAAATTTTAATTTTATTCCGTCATGCACGCATATTTATAAAACGCCGTTCACAAGGTGATTGTGTGTGTATCTTGGTTCAACGATAGAATGCAAAAAATTATTCGTTTTCGAGACATAACTTAAACTTTGTCCAGTTTTCATAGAGAAAATAGAATCTTTCTTTCTGTTCAGAAAGGTGTTTCAATTACAAGTGACAGGTTGTGAGTCAAGATCATTCAGTAGAAGATTCGTAAAGCAATAAATAATACGTTTTTACTTCAAAAGGAGTTATCATGTCAATAGTGCAATAATAATAACAAAACCATAATAAAAAATTTACCACACAATCCTACAAATAATAAATAGCATTATTATAGAGGAGAGACAAATTTTCAAGTGAGAATAGATTGTTTTCTATGTTCGAAATTGTAAACTTTTTCCATAGCACTTTTTGGTTTTTAATGTATCAAAATTAAAAGACTTTTGCTTAATAAAATAATAGTGTGTGATTTAAACAGTAGTACAAAAAAGGACTGGTCAACAGTCATATGTGTTATAAGTCAAATTCAAATACATGCTAAGGTGAAATATTTCATATTTATAATCATATTGCCATAATAATAATTCTCGATCAAGTCAAAAATGTTTTAACTGTTTTTTAATCAACTCAAAGCAGTAATACCAGAAGAATTACATATATTTCGGGAGAAATAATCAAGAGTTTATGGATGTAATCTGTTCAACATGAAAATGACCGTCATGATTTGATGGACCTATATCTTATGCGCAATATATACTTTATTTGTATTTTAAATTAATAAAACGAGGGAAATTTTATAATGAGTGCAAAATTCTTGAATTGTGACGAAAGGTGTTTTCCTTGTAAATTGCTCCAGAAATATCTAGGGTGAGTAATAACTAAATTATATAAAGTGACTGCAAAGTATATGCCGACTTCAGAGACACTTGTAAAGAAATAGAAAGATAGAAATAAACGGATAAATGAAGGTTGGGAACGTGGATGATCTTCCTGAAAGAGAATAAGACCGTAGAATAAAAAAAAACTGTCTTGCTTGTTTTTCAAGTCAAGATAGGACTTTTTTAGCACTGTATCAAAACAGACTTCCTCAAAAAATGCATTAATATCTCCGGTAATATAATTGGACTAATTTTAAAGAAACATTTATTTTCAGAAAAAGCACTTGAATTATGAAATGAAAAATTAGTATCGAAATTGGACAAGTATTGTTTTTTTAAACACGTTTTCTTTCTGAGCATTCTTACATGTCGAAAACGTGAACGACGAAAAAAATACTAGGCATTTTACACTGCAAAACTGTTGATATTGCCAAATACAACGCAAAGAGTCACACAGAATATTTCAAATCATATATAAGGTTTACACTTATTTAAAAATGTTACTAATTAGTTGAGTTATATTTAAAAAATCACACATTGCTTTTAGTGACAAAAAAATGTTTACAAAATTTTGTTACAAAAAGTAAGTTTTTATACTGAGTTTTTATTCTGAAAATCTTTATTGATGTGATATTTGAATATTGTGAACGACAACAAAAGATAACAATATATAAACTTCAAATTCGTTATCTATTTCTATCAATAGACCTGTCAAAAGTGCAGTAACCTTACTTTTAATAGACTCATACCATGCCAATCTGTCAGAGTAGTGTCCGAATGTTCATCAAACATACGTCGTGTTGCAATCCAACTAGCACTCGACAAGCTTGTTGTACTAAAAATCTAATCTAGCTTTATATTTATTATCAATTTTGTGTGTTATTATTATCTTATTTAATTCTGATTGTATAACTGTATTATTTCAATATCTTGATCAAAATTCGGTTTATAAATGGATTGCAACATGTATTAACATGCAACTGTTAATTTCTAATAAATTCACATCTTCTAATAAATCGTATATTTATTAGATATCAGGTGTGATCAGATATAGCCTCATTTTTATGATCAAATACTGATGAAATTTAAAATTCGAATTCAATTAGATTTAATCTTAATTAATTGAATTTTCTCACTATAACATCAACAATACAATATTTTATTAATACTTGTAAAAGTATATATATTTCCACAATTTGCGGTTCTCTTTCAATTATTGAGTATTTCATCTGAAATATATATATATATATATTTTGTAATGAACAGTTAAAATGTTGATAC
>JABFOX010003489.1:0-10287 GCA_022817665.1 Axea sp. ZL-2020
ATTTTTCATTATTAACATGCCATTTGAATTTTAACTTTGGTCTAAATTAAAAATATACTTTACCCATATCTAACATGCTACATTTTTTTATAATAAAATTAAAATAAATTTAAGTAAAATCTTTGTACCTTCTACACGATATTTTATAAAAAATATAAAATTATACATAACATTTTATAATAATTTTACTTGCATATATAACAAAACTAACAAAGCCTTAGTTTCCTTAGTTTTATTAGTTCGTTTATATATAAATTTACAAATTAACCAAACTAATAACTTGTCAATTTCGTTGGTTACTGTTTTGTTTTAATACTCGTACAGCTCTGCGTACAAAAATAAATTGCAATTAAAATGAATTTGTTTATTTTGTAATCTGTTGTATAAAGTTAATTGTTTGGAAAGAAAAAAATTAATTGAACAGCGAAGTCAATTTATTGCCAATAAATTAATTTTAAATTTTGTACGTTATAAACAATTTGGCACACTGAATTTCTGAAACAACAAATTTTGGAATTTTTGAAACAACAAAAATCGTTAACACAAATTTGACTTAAGATGATCTTTGTATAATTGCCGACTTCAAAACGACCTAACTTCAACAGAGTATCATTGCAATGAAAATATGAAATCAACATTTGCCATTGTTTCAACAATTCAAAAGATGCGTTGTGTTTTAGCACCAATGATTAATTTTAAAATGAACTATTTTTGTCGGCTTGCATTGTCTCAAGCACAAAGCATCGAATAAATCAATTTCAAACATTCATTTGTTCGGCTAGCATCAGTATTTACGATACCGGTCTAATTAATTCGAAAAAAAGACCAAAATGTATGACGTAATTCTTAAATGAATCATAAACCTTGCATAAATATTCCATAAGTTTTAAGAAAGAAAGAAATAAAGACTTTGCAAGCCTTAATGTATAAATCCATATTAAGCACAATAATGTTAAACGCATTAATTGAAAAGGGAGTATTAAATCTCAATTGAATTATATTGAGAGATTTAACATTATCTGTTGTTAAGTTCATCCAATATGATTTATAACTGCAAATTCAAACATGATGTTTAAAGAAGCAATTTTTTACACCCGTGAAATAAAATGATAAATATTAACACAGAAAATTGAAGGTTGGAGGATAAATTGCAAATTGAATCTCCGGCAATACAAATACCGCACAAAGTAATTGTCGCGGCTACTACTATAGGACTGATGCTAGCAATTTGTCCTGGGTTGTCCAAATTGGATTTTATCTAAAATAACGGAGGAATGAATGATTTAGTTTCTCTTTCCACATCATCGATGATATTAAGGAATTTGACCCAGTAATCGATACGTTAAACAAACACGCGTGAAATAATTGATCGTGATTCGACTTTTACGCAAAACTTGACAGTTTGAACCATGTCGGAGTACAAAATTTGTACAGGAACTACAGCTTGTATTGCAGTGCAATATTGTGGCACAACACTGCACAACATATTTTAAACCAAAATCTTCAAGTGAGAAATACGAGGGTAATCCCAGAAGTAGCCGGTCTGACAAAGAAAACACGAAGAATTTGGGAAAAGTACCTTTGTTTCGTCACGCAGTCTCCCTTTAGTTCGATGGGTTTTCATTATTGACCACCGAGACATTTTGTCAAGTTTTGATATCCGAATGAGCCAAATCCAGCGAATAGGACTCGCGAGGAAGAAATTCGAACTTTAATTCGATTTACAAACGCTGCGATAAGTTGGTATAATAGTACTCGTAAATGGTTATGTTTCCTATTCGAAGATAATCAATGAAAAGTATCCCACGCGCGTGCCAAAACACCTACTTGCCCTCGCCTACTTTGGAGCGGATTCTCCTCTTTCATTCCGTTGTTTTGACTGTTCCTTCGTCTCGGGTATGAAGTTACGGACCCATGTTATTTTACTTCTGATTAAGAAACGAACTAAAAACTTCATTTTGTTGTTGTGACACTTCACTGAACTTTGAATTTATTGTGACAGTCTGTAATAACTTTAGCCTACAAAAAGAGCCATTTTAAACTTTATGTGTCCGCAACTATTTTTCAAAATATCTTTGTAAAGTGCAAATGTTCATTTTGTAATGCATTGCATCAAACTGAATGCAATTGAAATTTCTGAAGCGTATGAAAGACCACCGAAAATGCACCTCAAGATATTATTGTTTTTATAAACAGTGTAGGATGTGCTGTTGCAAAGCTGAAAATTCTTTTACCTTGGAATGGTTAATTTAACTTTAGTTTCACGTTGACACGTTCATTTGTAGATAGCGGAAATGTTATCGATTACTGGTTCAATGACCCTAATATTTAAATTAATTTATTGTAAATAATTTAAAAGTTACAACAAAAAGTGCCAGAGTTAATCCAGTTACATTTGAAAATAGACCAAATATCAGTAGAAACAAAGCAATATCATTTGCGATTGCAACAAACCTTGCATAAAATAAAATATATAAGTTTACAATGTGGCTTAGTAATGTTATAAGGGAGTATTAAAAAACAATTTAGCTTAAAAAATAAGATTACTCCATCAGATTTCTGTGTTCTTTCACGCAAAACTGAATCATATATTTGTCTTTATATATATTATGTATCTCATCTTCTCCCAAGCTTTCTAATCTGTATCTGGCATAAAAATGTATTGCAAATGTGTTAATTAAAATGGTTCTTAAATATATTTTTATTATTTCAAAATATTTTCTTAAAAGAAAAAAATATACGTATAAAACGAAATGGAGTAAAATAATTCTTTTAAATATACTTCTGATCAAAAGTAAATCAAACATTTATTTTGATTACGCATGAATTATCTTTGTAAAGATTTTGTATTTATTTCATTCTAACAAAGCAAATATAAAGACTCAAATTTGATATTAAACATTATTCATATACAGAGTGTTTGCTTTAAGTTGGCAACTCAACATGTGTCGAGATATAAGCATTGTACGAAAAACATGTTCGATATAAACCTTTAATATATACAAGGGCACGCTTACTTGCTTGAAAGTTACTATCTTCCAGCCGCACTATAAACGAAGCGGATAGAATTGATTGTTTCAAGCTACCTACCGTTTACGACCACCTCCGAGGTAGCAGGTTCAAAAGAGTCAGTCTGGCCTAGTTTACCTGTTTTGAATAGGGTTTTAACAAATGGAAAACGCAAAAAGTCGATGTAATAGTTAAAGATTAATAAATTTACTATTACAAGACAAAATGGTGCAATTGTGTAACAAAATAATGCAAATTACAAATAGAAAATGAATAAACAACGCAATAAAGAATTCGAAGTAAAATATATCGTGGACTTGATGATCTGGTGAATTGGTGAATCCTAGAAGTATAGTTGTATCGATATGGTTGTAACGATGATGTTGAACCTCGTGTTGAAGTACAAGCAACAAGTAGGAAAGGATCGTTGTTGATTTCTTAATCAAATTCGAGGTTCCAACTGAGTACTTAAACAACTTGCAGTGGCGCTCGATAAGTCAGGCTATTCAAGGTTAGAATGCCTGGAAAACAGCAACATAAATTATTGCTGCTTTTATTGTTGCGACTGCAATTATCGTACGATTCCACACGTAAAATCAGCATCTGCGATAAAAAATGATGGTTCCCATTTGTAATGTCAAAGTTGCACCTCGTCCCATCCCGAGGGTGCGGGTTGGAGGGGATTAATTTTCACACGGGCAGACGTCTGCTTTTAAAAATATGAATGGTTTATTTGGGACATATTTTTCGTACAATGCTTATATCTGTGAAACACCCTGCATATTCGTTATTTGTGTTGCACCGTATTATAATATTACCCGTGTATGTTCCTTTTTAAGTTATAAGTGCAACATATTCTTACTTACTCAATTATAGAATATTTTGTAAATATTTCAGATAATCCTACAATATTGATATTATTGAAACACTGTAGATGCAGAAACACATATGCAGCACTACAGCTGAAAGCGAAATAATGCAAAGGTGTGGAGTACATTGTTTTCCCCATTGATCGGTACATGTTCGCAGTACCCTTTGTATAAATGAAATTATATAGAGAAATTAAAAGCTGTGGACAAATTATTAACGCACCACATGTCGCTGTTACAACTGCAAATAATGATTATTAATATATATATATATATATATATACAGCATTATACTGGTTTGTTAATATGCAAATAACTGTTGTTAACCTATTATCAGAAACTAAACCTACTGTCTTGACCTATTATATATTAATAGGTTAGATCAGACGATTGTAATTCATTACATTTTGACATTAATGCGAAACGCGTTTATCAACTGGATCCACTAATCCTTTATACCACGCCCTGGCTTGAGCCTTGTTGTTTTCCTTCAAGAACGCACAGAAATTTTTCGAAAATCAGTAATGTATAGATCGATGATTTAAGCCAAGTCAAAATACTCCTAAATGAAATCTATTCTCCTTTCGTGAATGAGATTTGGGTCTGAATAATGAACAATTAATTGTCCCCGAGTTTCTGGGACTGATGCTCATCCAAGCACTTATTTCCTATCATCAAAAGCCAACCGCCCTGTTGGCCATTATATTTCAAAAGACTTTGCACGTAAGTGAGCCACAGGACTCCCTCGCGTACAATAACTTTCATCGAGTTATTATTCGATTATAAATAATAGTGACAAGATAAATGCAACTTTATTGAACCTCTCTGGAACAGAATGTTTTGTGGCAATCAGGCAGTAGAATTGATTTGGAGCAGTTTTTCCAATTTATCAGCAATAATTCTGCTATCTTGGTAATTTACTTTGCAGTCAGTTCGCCCAACTGAACATAAAAATATCATTAACTTGAGATAACAGGTGTGTTTTGCTGGCAAACGTATGTCCGTCTCAAAAGATAACGAGTTATTTTTCTTAACAGAAACACAGCCGCAGTTTGCGACAGTCATTGCATTACAGTTCGCTACATGACATTTATCGGATCTTGAGATATCAGTTCGATAGAGTTACAATAGTAATTTTTATATTCATTACACAAGCAATGATATTGAATATGTTATTAGAAATTTAAATTATTTATAGTTCTTAAATATTTTTAGGAATACGGACGAATTCCGGAATACAAACCACTGAAGATCAGGTTGGTGCCACCTCGCTCTCTGACACGACCCTACAACTAGTTTGGTAAGTCAGAAGGCTTACAACTTCTTTAATCACTCTCCTTCATAATCATAATCGCAACAAACGTCAGACAACGAATTCCATCGACTATTATATCATATAGGCAGTAAATTGAAGTCTGCCAAAGAGGTTGTCTCACGATCGTGATGCAAAAGCGTTGTTTTGATAATGCTGCCTTAAGACAACTTTTAACAGAACTACAACCTGAACTCAAGATGGGTAAATTATCTTGGTTACGTGATTTAAAATGGTGGTGTATCACTTAACCCAAAGAAAATTGAGACAGTAAGGGAACTGCTATGTCTAACTCAACTAAAAGAATGAAGCAGTTCACCAAAGTAATGGGCATTTCATTTAGACAATACGCTTGCTATGCCAGCTTTTACCTGGTTTGATTTAGACTTTAGGACACAAGCTGCTCAATCCTATTTCACAATATATACAATTTAAGGGAACGTTTACTTCGATGGAATATAAAAAAACTATCCATTACCGACAGAGTCAGAAAATATAAGTGTAAATGCATAAATTAATAATTCATTTTGTGATTAGATGCATTCATTCAATTATATCTTTCATACGAAAACTTTTGAATAAAGAAAATTGATGTTTCATATGTATTTGTTTAATTATACATCAGTAAATGATGAAGGAATTGAATTTCTCAAAGAAAAATAGAATATATTTTAGACACTCGACATTGAAATTGTACAAACACGATCAGTTATATTTTAAGTAAAAAACTATATTATCACACGTGGCCAATTTTCTTCACGTTCGCCCCGAGTAGAGTCGCGACTTTCGTTCAAAAAGAGCCAACTATTTTATTGACAGTCCTTTTCTAGAGATGTAATATTTTACTTCAGATATAAACCTATATGCAGATTATTTTAATCGTTGGTCGTTATAAGTAACTGACTGTTAAAAGAATATGGAATGTTCGTATGTTAAGGACAGAATAATGAAATATAAAACTACAAAAATTTTAAGCAATAATTAATTGTTATGATGAGTTTAACTCTCCCTTCCCTACGGAATCTTTTAGAAAAAGAAAATTAATATTTCAAAATGAATTGTATGCGCAATGTTTGTTTAAATGTTTAAAGTTAAACTTATTTTTTTTTTTTTATTCTGTATTTTGATTTATTTTGATATCATTTAACACTTCAAAAAATACATTTCCAGTGATTGAAACAATCACGGAAATGTTTCGTTTTATCTTTCGTAAATGTTGACCGTGTCGTTCATCGGTACGGATCTACAACAAAAGATCGAAGATCGACCGTGCTATGATCGATGCACGCGCATATAAATGCAATCTAAATTATACTATAATGTCACGTCTTAAGGTCTTAAGACGCCTCTTGACAATTTTCACCACTCCCCACTACTTTTCGTACAAGCTCTCCTTTAACTGACACAACTCAGGAGCGTGAAGCCAGGGCGCGATACAAAAATAAGATAAAAATCTGTGAAAATCTAATTGAATAATATACGAATTGCCTTAATTACGTACAATTTTCATCATCGAATAATTGGTTTAATTGCTTAAATCATAAATGAAGCTCGACTGATGTAATAATAATTAAATGTGACATTGTGGAATTTCATTCATTGCATTACTACAGGTATTTCACAGATTCTCTAATTAAATATGTAGATATTCTTATTGTAGTTTTGAAGACATTATGACTGTCAAATATTTATTTTATTGCTTACACTTGTGTTCATATATTTACCGAATTGTAATATTTCGTAATTTTCGCATAATTAAAATAACAAATATAAAACACGAAGTAAGATTTATTCCCAAAAAGTCGTTTCGAAAATACGCTGTACTTCTGTACCGGAATACAGACATTTCGAGCTTTTCTTTCGCGTCTCGGGAATAAGTAAAATTCTATGAATTCAAGCACAATTTAATATAAAATCACCTGATGTATAATGCATTATCCTTCGAACATTCAGCATGTTCCGCGTAATAATTTCTCTATCCTTCTCATTAGTCATGAATCTATTGCAATCATTTTCGATAACAACCCACCCTTTACGTATCTACACAACAAGATGCATTTTGTAATATTTATATGCACAACTTCTATACGAAATGTATTATGAAATATGTTCAAAGTTTAAAATTTCTTTAACAAATTATCATCCTGGAAGAATTATTCTTTTTGCGATAGTTCAGTTAGTTGAACAAGCGAATTTGAAACATTCGAAACATTTTTGTAAGAATGATCAAGAATAATTCCTAACGGGAGACAGAATTAGGACTTTCTCAACGTGTTCATTCTTGGCCTATTGCTGGTAAATTATCATTAGTAAAAATAAATGTTTGCATTTTTGAATTCTTATCATTCCCTCCTTAGAGTTCGGCAAAAATAAACTCAGACTTGGTTTAGGAAAAAGATTTATTTTGAATTCGGGACTGTGTGTTGCCCGAAAAATCAAGCGAGGTGTGAATTTTTTGTGCCATTTTTTCAGTGAATTATTGCTAATGAAAAAAAGAAAAAAAAAGAAAGAAAAAGAGACCTAAAAATTAGAAAGGCTCATTAAAAGTCCTTTTTAATAATCCTGAATTGTCAAATAAGCGGCACAAAATTCGAACACGGTGTGAATTATGGGAGAATCTGTAGAAATGTAACATAGAAGGCTAAACAGGGTTTGCTGATAAAAGTGTTTATAATTTGTAAATAAACGTAAGTTTGAATGAAAGAAAATGATTTTATAAAAAGAATTTTTAAAACGAGTAGACAAAAAGGTCGATGCAAGGTTGGAAAGGAACAAAGACAATGACGGTACACTTAGGGTAGAAAAATTAGCATGAAGATACAAAAAGAGATTGCGAAATAAGGCCTGAAATAAAACTAAAAGAGTAAAATAACGCGAAAAAGGAAAAACTACAATAACAGTACGTCTAGCTGAATGAAATTTGCTCATTCTTGCACAATCAAGATCGTACGTTACGTTAAACCATTTTTACGATACCATGGAATTACTCAGTAATCAATAAATACAAGGAAGCTGATCCCGCACTTATTTTTAAAACAATAACAAACGAATTTTGCAATTGCAAGACGTTGGCAATGAAGCTGGTAGCAAAAGAAAAAAAAAATGGATCGACGAAAAGTAATTACGGTACGGCTAATGACACTCGTGCAGCAGTGCCAAAGAATGATGCAGCAAAGCGGGGAAACGACGGAGTTAACAGAACAGTCATATCTGATCCTTAATAATTTTAATTCTATTTAAAACTAGTTAAGATCAAATAAAAACTTATTTTATCAAATGGAAATACTTCGTGATCTTATCAAAAACTTTTCACCAAGCCAAATGTTCAAAAACGCCACAGATGTGAATCTCTGAAGCGAATGAAAAGATCCAAGCACAACCTTAAACTGGAAAATTCTCTGTGACATCCTTAAGTCTTCTCATCACAGTTCCATACCTCTGTTAAGAAAACTCATATTTGGTTTCTGCTACGGTAATTTGCATTTAACTTTGTAAAGACTGAGATCACATTTAAAAGGATATTTTTAAACGTTACAAAATGTCATATCTTTTTTTCATCGATTCTTCGTCGCTTTCTTATCTGTGACTTTAATTTCTATGAAACTGAACTCTTAAATACTTAAAAATGAGTTTTTATCAGTATGAGGCATTACAAGGTTTCTTCTGGAAACATGATTGAACATCAGAATAATTCCAAACATATTAGAAATAATCCATAACGCTGAGTTGCACGTTTCATCGTAATCATTCCGATTATAATACAAAAATCTTAACTGCAAACAGACGTGCTTCCATAAATCACGCTTCTTTGATTTATTTTAATTTAATACCAACTTTTACAAATAAATACTTGTCCGATTAGATGCAAAAGAAAGATGCCCATATTAATGACATTTATGGTTAAATTGATGTACAAATTTTGGTGCAACCATAAACCTAGCACGAAAAATATGTACTTTGGCAACTTGAAACATTTGTTGAAAAAAAGCGCGCTGTCGGAAAATATCTCCTTATCTTTCATTATAAAAAAACAACTGGTTTTAATAATCACAGACTCGATATTGGACACTGAATATTTTATACAACAGTTTAAGCGCGTCGCAGCGGCGACGTAAGAAACTGAGTTTCAAACTAGAAGTTTGCGCTATAATAAAATGATAATTAAGTCAATTTACTCTTTATGTTAATTACTTGTATTACGCGTGAGAATCCCCCATAATATTTTACACGTTGCGTTTAATTTTTAATGTCGAGGAATGAAACTGAGTCGTCGTTAAATAATTACTTTGTAATATTTTGTTGCGTGGTTGAACAATTATCAGCGCGCCAAGGGGCAATTAATTTACTCAAAATAGCCGTATCTGTGCGATAACCCCGCGTAATAAAAATTGAAGCGTAGTTTAGCATCACCCGCTCTCGTGTAACTGAATGAAGCAATACAAAATAGTATGACTTTTCGAACAAAGGTCGTTTGCAAAATTAATATAGTCTTCAAAAAATGTAGGTGCATGAATATTATCGAGAACGGTGCAAATCTACTCTTTATATTTATAACAACATTATTTTCTTCGGTTAATTTCTCTGTGTGAACAAAACTTTGTGTATCAAAAAAATTATACGCGCAAGTTAACCGCGCGCTGCGCTAACTGACATAAGGTTTTCTGAATTTTAGAATTAATATTGGTACAAAACTTATCCATCTATTATTTAAATTTAAATAAATGTCAGTTATAAGGACAAATATAAATTGACATTCTTATAAAGAGTAACTTTACCTTGATATTTTCAACTTTGATAGGTAAAATCATTGCTTGTGCAATACACTTCAGTTTTCACAAATTGTAAACAAACGACATAAATATAAAAAAAGCTTTGCTCGCTATTTCTAAATCTTGGGAGCTCTACTTCCTACCTCTCAATGGTACAAACAATGTCAAATACGTACTCGACAGATGTCAACTGTGCAGGTGAACGACCTGCAAAAAAATACTTATGCGTAACATCTGTAGTATCAAACATACTGGAATGCGGATAAAGATAAGCTCATCCACATTAATAAGTTTGACACTGGAAAAGGTACCTCAAACTTTCTTTAAT
>JABFOX010003490.1:0-10287 GCA_022817665.1 Axea sp. ZL-2020
TTGTTCCGATATTATACCTTGAAACAAAATTAATTAAACGAAAATAAAATTTCAACTACTTTTTCAACAGTGTATTATATTAACTGCAACATTAGATGAAATATGAATAATTTAAATGAAATAATATTAATTAAAATAACTGGAAATGTAAATAAATATTAATTTTACTGACAATATAATACTTGGGATACATTTAGAATATTTATCACTTTCAATTGATTTGAAAGAAAAAACAGCCCTTTACTGTTAATCGCATTCTTGTAATATTTTTCATTTATTTTGACATTATCGTGTAATGCATTTAAAAATCTTTTTTCAATAATTCAATAAATACTCAAACTATAAATAATAAAATTATTTTTATCGCAGTTTATCGAAAAGTTCCATGAAGTGAAAGAAGCTACAAAATTAACAGGGAATAAGTTGCAATCGAATAGTTCATCTGTTACACCAGCAACCAGTGCAAATGTTAGTCCAATAACATCAAGATCCGGTATGTCATCCTCTGAGCAGGATCTCATTGATCCGCCAAATTCGTCAATGATCAATTCTAATATGTCGGCTTCAAATAATCCAAATCCAAACGCTAA
Source organism: Axea sp. ZL-2020 (assembly GCA_022817665.1). NCBI lineage: Eukaryota > Metazoa > Arthropoda > Insecta > Hymenoptera > Scelionidae > Axea > Axea sp. ZL-2020. The sequence continues at coordinate 591 of JABFOX010003490.1, forward strand.
CATGATATCGACGCAAAACAGTGTGTCCTCCGTTAGCAGTAGTCCTCTTCCAGGGAGTTGTCAAAATAAAGGGGAAGATGACATGAAAAATTCGGTGCATTCAAGATCACAAAGTATCTCTCAGCAAAGTACCGAGAGTCCACAGCATCAAGGGAAATCGGTACAAATAGGTTCAGGTCAAGGTAGCCAAACGACGGAAATGCAGTTAAAGTATGAAAACGATAGGCTCAAACTCGCATTAGCACAAAGTTCTGCAAATGCTAAAAAATGGGAGGTAAGATACAGTTATATATTATTTAATGTCTCAGTCAGATTTGATTTATTTTATTAATTACATTTAATTTTTATTACATTTCAGGTGGAATTAAGTACGTTGAAATCAAACAATGCAAGATTAACTAGCGCTCTTCAGGAATCAACTGCCAATGTTGACGAGTGGAAGAGACAGTTGCAGCTCTACAAAGAAGAAAATGCACGAGTGAAAGCCAAGTATGCAGATCTTGAAGCGGGAAAAATTGCAGAAGGTAATAGCGAAGCGTTAAGGTTACGGGTGGAAGCTTTAGAGAACGAATTGAGAACGCGAAACGAGGAGCTTAAGGCTCTAACAATGGCTACAAAAAATAAAGATTATATGGTAAGTCAAATTTGAAGTCATTTAATAATTCAAAAATCAACATACAGGTTGGTAACATCATATTCATAATGTTATTAGTAATTGTTACAGAGTTACACCTTAATATAACTATAAGTAATTTAATTATAAGTGATATTAAATCTATCGGTAGTGAAATCAATTCAAAGACGTGTATTCTAATAGAAATATAAATAACTTTCATTTCATTAAATGTTATAAATACGTTATTAACTTTCAAAATAATTTTTAAAATATGTACAAAATAAACAAAAATAGATCGCTTTATTTGAAAAATGTTTTACGAATAAAAATAATTTTAGATTATTTGATTTATCATTGAAGCATTTAAAATATTATTTATTATATATTTGTAAAATATTTATTCAAAGATTTTAAAAATATAAACATCTTTAATCTTATATTAAAATACTGAGCCTTGAAGTTAGAATAATTGTAAAACGTTTTTTATGATGAAATTAATTCAAACATTTATAATTTGTTAATTATTAATTAGTCTATTTAGTGTCATACAAAAATGAGTAATTAATAATTATAAAAATGAGTTATTAATATTTTCAAATTGTAATGAATGTTTAATACAAAAATTTAATGAGTTTATATCAAATCAGTTTAAACTCAAATTTAAAATTAATAAAAAAAAGATGGGGAATCACTTTATAGTTACATCTGATTTTCTTTTATATTTCAGAATTCTTATAATTTCTAATCCCTAAAAAAATTCAGTTGTGATATGCTCAAAAACTGTGATTGCTCATAAATACTAAGTACGTACTAATTCTAACTAATTAAATATTTTATAGAATTAATGTTGCAAATAATGAATTATATGCTATTATATATACTTTAATTTAAATTAAAAAGTATTGAATTGTTTGAATTATTTATTTGACAATCCATTTAATATACTTGTAAGGACTTGTATCTACAATAAATGTTTAACTTATAAATACTCCCAAAAGGTTGCAGAAAGTGCTTATTATACAGATGTCGAAAAAGTGAACGCTGCAAAAATATTGCCAAATGGCAATAGTGTAAAATCAATAAGCATTAATGCAACTAAAATATGGTAAAGGTTTGATAAAAATTTAAATTATATTTGCTACTTATTGTTCACAAAAGGTATCATACAGATATAAATCAGGCAGACTGATTGAATAAAACTAAAACTTTTAATTTCGATCACCAGAAAAATATCAATTACGTTTTATTATTTTAAAATTATTAGAAATAAAATTTGTAATAAGATTATTCAGTATTTTTGTTAAATAACATTCTGATATAATGACTTCTTCAGATAAGAAAACTGATTTTCTTCAAGCAGGTCTGACTAAAATTCAGATATATACTGAACATTCTAATGTTTTGAATTTATTACTAGTATATAAAAGAATTTGAATTTATTATTAGTATATCAAAATTCCTACATGCACTAGAAAACTGAAATATGTTACAAATTGCAATTTTAAGAATTTATGTGAAAACTTTAAAAAGTTTGTAAAATAATTGACTATTTTTAAAGATTTCAAAAAATAATAGTTTGAACTTTTGAAATATTTCCAGATATATTATTATATAACCAACGTGCTACTTAACAGTCACTTTAAAATATGTTCGTTTAGCCAATGAATTTAAACATGATTATAATTTTATATTTTCTTTTTTTACGCTAATATATCAAGCTTACAGTATTATTAAATATTCATTATAAAAGTACTCCAACTGAAGCTTATAATTGTTTATTATGCAGTTACTAAAAGTTATTAATATTTATAAGAATAAAATATTTTTACAATTGTACACATTTAAACTATTTAATTTTACAGTAAACAAAAGAATTACATTAAATCAAAAAACATGTAAACTATTTCATTCAATGAATTAAAATGAAAAATACTGCTCTTACATTTTTATTTACGTTAACGACGTTATTTACGATTCTGGTCAAAGTTTTAACAGAACCCCAACATTGTGTTAATCTCACTGATTGGAGATGTCATCACAATTAGAAAAGAAATCTTTTTATCATCAAGAATTCTCTTTACATATATGATTATACATTAAGAAATGTGCAAAAAAATTATCTTCTTAAACACGCCATTTTTTGCAAATTCGTGTCTGCGTTTATGCGAAATTTTGTTTCTTGCTGAGTTTTGCACTAACACAACAGAGGCAAAAGTTTAATAAACATTTCAAACTTACAATCCACCTTAATGATTCAACATCAGTTACCAGTGTTCAGCAAAAGAGATTGTGCTCGAACATTCTGAAACGCTAAATTAACGTTGACTCAACTTTAGTATTAGTATTTAATCAACTTCAATTTAGCTCATTGACTCTGTTAAAGTGAAATTATTTGCTAATTATATTTCATCATTACATATATGTGTGTGTATGTTTTATAATTAATAAGTTAGTGAAGAATAAATTTCTTAAACATGCATTACATTTAATTACAAAAATTAATTATTGTTAATAACAAGATATAAATGGTATTTTTATAATTAAAAGTACTTTAGTTTTAATACGTTTACTACATTGCAACATAACAGAATCTATTGATGATTATCAACCATTTATTGATGATCATCAATAGTTCTTAATAATCTATTACTATTGACCGTGTTGTGACTTATGCCATGTTTGTTTCAACATGACTAGGTTACTTTTTTTATGAAATATGAAATGTACTGATTGATAAATACTTAAAATTAAACATCAAAAAATCTTGAATAAATATTGATGATAAAAAAAGTTTCTCAGTTGTAAAAACGCTACGGAAAGTACATTATTAGGATTACAATTATTATTATTATTATTATTATTATTATTATATACGTAATATATAATTCATAAGTATGATATATAGGACGTATATTAGTAATATATGAATCATATGTTCCATGTATAAATAACACTATAGCATAAATTTATTTTATATATTTAAAAATTTGTTTTGATATTATATATAATATTTTTGTATATATTTTTTGAATATGTAATATTTATATTTTTTATATATAAAATTGCAATATTATTTAAGAAAATCGTAACATATGTGATTAAAATTTGTATGAATCATATACAGTCTTTCAAATAAGACAATTATATAAAAAAAAAAATAAAAAAGAAATGTTAGATCAGATCGTTTAAGTATAATTGTATTTTCGGAAAGAAAAATTTGAGTTTATTCTGAATTTCATCAATATATTTATCACTTTTAATATAGTCGAAACATTAAAATTTAGAAAATTTTATTAACGTCAGTATTGCTTAACTAATGAAAAATCAATTCATCAAATTATAAATGATAAGTAATATATAATGTTACCAATAACTTTAACAGAGTGTCGAGGATCAATATTTCTACAAGATATAACAATGATACATTAAATATAAATTTATAAAATCGCAGCTATATATATATATATAAAAGAACAGCATTTAAATATTTGTTTTTGTAATATTAACATTTGCTAACGACCAATTTTAAACTGATATGTGAATGATACGTATGAACTACTTTTTTCTTTGATTTTTTTCTTATGTTGACGGTTCCGACCTAATATAGATCCTTACAAAATGATAAATTAATAAAAATAAGAATATATATTGTGTATTATTCATATACATTATTTTCATTAAAAATTAAAATTCGACAGGTGTTTGTTTAATATGAATACATATAATTAAATAACAAAAAAAATAGTTTTATCATACTTTAAAAATATAACTGAAAAATTAATTCCCAGGTTCAAATCTTCATTGCTTAATAAAGCAATGTACAAATTTGATAGTTTTATCGGTAAAAGAAAAGACGTGAAGGAATTAAAGAAATCAATTGCAGTGGTTGTAACAAATGTCACACAAGCAAACGAAAAGAACCTTATTAGCAAGAAAAAAAGAACACAAAATTAACATCAAAAAATCCCTTGATTTGCACAACGTTGTATCTAAACAGCTTTTAGAAAACGAACATAACATAAACTGGAATAATACTAAAGTTTTCGATGTAAAAAGTAATCTTTAAAGAAGATAAAATTTGGAAACGCTTCATATAAAACCTAATAAAAATACTACTGAAATAAGTATTAGAAAGAAGTAAATAAAAAAAAAAAAAAAAAAGAAGTAAAAAAAAAAAAATAGAAAGAAGTAAAAAAGAAAGAAAAAGTAAAAAAAGAAGAAATAAGTATTAGAAAGAAAGAAATAGAAAACATTAAAACTTATTAACATTTACAACGCAATTATACATAACAATACAAACTGATAATTATTCACATTTAATTACTCTAAAATGAATTCCACATTTTCAAAATTAAAATTACATTTTTTATGTTTCATAATGTAACGTTGTGCAAGGAATAAAACTTGAAACAAAATTAATTTAGAGGTTTGTAGAAAAGAAAATTTTTTTATTTGTATCATTTTAGTGAATTAATTAATCAACTTCAACCATTGTACTATTGAGATGGCAAGAAAGTAATGTCGATTTGCACAAATACATTATGCTGAAAAAAAAATATATATATATTTTTTTTAAATTTTTGTGTTTTCTTTGTCAGGCCGGGCACTTCTGGGACCATCCTCGTAGCGTTATATTTGTTTTGTTATTCTTCTATTAACGTTATAATTTCTTTTTTTCGAGATTTGGTAACTGATACTGTTAGGCCACTGTAGAAACAAATATCGTGTAATTTTATTTGCAACTGCGAATTTACGGTCAGTTTTAACATGAAGTGCAAAAATTGTACTTTTTTTTTCATAAAAAGCAAGAAAGTGGCTCATTCTCATAAAGAGATACGTGATTGTGTTCAGAGACATGTTGTGGGTTATTTAACAAAACGCACGTGTTAGAATTGGTTTAAAAATGTTCATTCTGGAGATTTTTCATTGAAAGATAACCAACCTTCTGAAGTCATCGAAATCTGAAAATTGAGATTTATTCACACTAAAAAAGCGTTCTTGTATTCTATTTTTTTTTTAATTCTTTTTGTTTCACATACATATAATTTATCACAATTTTTACAGTCGAATTTATTTATAACACCTGTTAAATTTTCTTTTGATACCAGGTCTTAGTCTTTTTGTATAAATTTGTGAAATTTACCTAACAATATTTTAATAATTTGTATATTTTCTAATTTACTTAACATCTTGATTGTTTCTTTTTTCTATTTAGCGACCAATTTTTTTAACATTTCCTTTTATTATTTTTGAAGAAGAACTCATATGTAGTTGTTTTCCTTCAAACATTTTTCATTAAAAACAAAATCAATAAAATATATAATTGCGAAAATTGTTGTTTTATTCTATAATTTACCTTTGAACTTATCAGTAAAATTTAAATAAATTATTGCATTAGATACACTATTCTCTTTGCCTTCTAAATATTATATACTAAAATTGAAACAAAACTCTTGTGAGAAAGCTTCGTTTCTTCCCATTGTGGGGGGTAATTCTCTATTTGAGGTAGATTTTAAGGCTAATCCAAATCTACTTTATATTATTATTATATTAATTTAACGTCAGAAATGTAAGAACTGATACTGTTCTACAAGTAACAACAAATTTAACTAGCATTTCACTTCCTTTACTTTCAAGGAAGAACATACAGGGTGCACGGCCAAAATCCCGACAAAATTAGATTTGAATTTCCTGCTGTTCTATACCATTCGAAAATATCGCGATTGGCACCCAAGTAGTTGTACACGTGTACTAAGCAGTCATATCCTCGTAATAGTTGCAATGTTACAACAAAGTTCGAAATATAACCCAGGAGTTTCGATTATTGAGTGTTCGCGCTGGGCGCTCGGCGACAGAAATTTATCAGTTTTTCGGGTACCCAAGATCGATGGTTTATGATGTCGTCGCGAAATACAACGAATCGGAAAAGTTGAAGGAAGCAGCAAGGAAAATACACTCGAAGGAGCGCGTTGTCATGACGCCCGAGGTCATTCAACTTGCTCAAAAGCTGATTTTTCTAGATCCAAGGCAGTCGGTTCGAAAATTGTCGTCGATTGTCGGTGTGAGTGAGACGATTATGTATCAAATTGTCCACGAGAACCTCTGTTACAAGTCATATACATTAAAAGTGAGACAGATGCTTTTCGAAGCCTGCAGGACAAAGAGAGTTGAACGCTGCAAAGTCCTTTTGTCTACCTATCGAAACAAGGCTGTTGGACGAGTCATTTTTTTCTGACGACAAAATTTTTACCATAGATACAAAAATTAATCGATTGAATGACCGCTGACTTGTCCACAACCCTAAAAATGTCCCTATTGTTTCGAGAACAAAAGTTTCGACAAATGTGCACGCGCGAAGTGTTGTGTCCAGTGAAAGTGATGCCATGCCACCTCATTTCTTTAAAAAAAGAGGGAAATGTGACAAAAGAAGTTTATTTGCGTGTTCTTAATAATGTCCTGAAACAGTGGATGGAAACTGTGTTGTCTGGAAGACCATATGTTTTCCAACAAGACGGTGCCTTCACTCATACTAGTCACTTGGTACAAAATTGGTTATCGGATAACATTGACATGTTTTGGTCAAAAGAATTCTGGCCTTCCAACAGCCTAGATTTAAATCCTTTAGACTTTTATGCATGGAGCATAATTGAAAAAGTTACGAATAAATCCAGACATCCAAACGTAGCATCACTGCAAGCCTGTATTGAAGCAGCATTTGCTGATATGGACTGTAATTCATTACAGCGTGCTTGCGAACGGTTCAGACCGAGATTAGAGACAGTCATTCAAACAAGTGGAGGATGCATCGGGTAAATTTATTCTTTATGACTTTACACATTACGTGGTATAAAAATTATTGTTAACGTTTTCGTTTTTACAATAAAAAATATAGTTTGAAAAAGTGTTCAATTTGTCCGGATTTTAGGCGCTCATCCTATATGTTGGCTTTACCTTTCAAACATTTTTCATTAAAAACAAAATTAATAATTATATAATTGCAAGAGTTGTTTTTATGATTTTTAATTTTAATGAGAAATGAAGAAAAAAAACTATTACTAAATTCGTAGTAATAGGTATAATTTTAAAACATCAACACATACACTTCTGATGTTAAATTAATACAATCGTAATTTTTATTTAATTGTATTTTTTCTTTTTTAGTATTTAGAGAATGAGAGTACGAAGAAGTTGAGTGTATTTTGCGAATTTAATAATGCAGAATAAAATTGGAAAGAGGGATTCTACATGTACAGAAAAATTCATCTATGGTCATCCTACAGAGCACACCATAAATGTTTTTGTATTTTATTGGCTGTCATTAAATTTCTTTTCACCTTATGCCACTAGTAATACCAATGTGGAATAATTAGACAAACACGGACTTGGCAAACATGACAGTTTGTCAATAAAACTCGATAATACGAAATTAAATGCCAAAGTCATGCAATTGTAATCGATCCTAGTAACGATCAGACTCTGTATTCGAATTTTACCTTTGAGTCGATGAGTAAAGAAATCTACTCGCTTTGTTTCAATGTTTTACAGGAAAAAGTAATTCGTTTACTGTAAGTGGCTTTCAGTGACCCATAAATATGGAAAATATAGAAAGTTTGGTGATTATGGATTAATGAGCGCTTTTCTTGGTATAAAAGACCTTAACAAGATTATCTTTTGATGAGGAAATTGTTGAATTGGAGAAAATGCAGGTCATAGAATTTATAGTTATTTTGCAGATCTGATTTCTGTTGAGGTAATGATTCAGTTATTTTGTATAGATCTGTATTTAATTGAAGTCTTTTGGTTTCATTAAGACATACTTTGAAAAAGTGTGTTTTGTTAAGATGTGTGTAACGAGTGTGTTTCGAATTTATGTGGAGGATATTAAATATGAGGTTTCATTTCAATTGATTCTTTACACGAAGCATGTAGTTAAATATTTTTTGAGCATGATCTTTCGTAAATCTTATTAATAACATTTATATTGTCGTATATTTAATTTTTCTGCATATAATTTTGTTAATAACAATTACATTTGTTACTTTGAGCGGATATATTTATTTTTATTTAGGTTTTGGATTTATGTATTAAATGTTGTAAAGCTCTACCAATACGTGTTTGTTTTGTTTAAATGTTTTAAAATTCTTGGATTTTGTTTAAACAGGCTTTGTCCTTTTATATTTTGTGATGATCACAATACATATTCGTACAGAAGTCTCTAATAAAAATATTGATTGAGAACATTTATAACTTCTGTTTTCAGTCTTTCTAAAACATAACTATATACGTTATGTACATTATATGATATTAAATCATTTTCAGAAACCTGATGTATTACACATTATAACAAATACTTTATCAATACATTAGTCAATAAAAAATACATATGAATAAAGATATTAGTTATTATTCCTTACTCTTCCTTTTCTGTTTTTATTTCTTACACTTATTTTATCCTTCTTCTTTTAATTTTAACTAATATTTATCATTTTACATGTTGTTTTTGTTTTTAAAGTAGTTTCAATGTAGTTTTTAAAATACATTCAATGATGACTACTTAAAGAAATTGGTTTTGACGGAAATAAAGATTTAACTACAAATTAATTTAATATGATAAATCGTATAAAATAATATAAGTAAATATATTAAACTTAACTATATATAGTAAAATTATAGATAAATTTAACGATAAAATAGACAAACCTCAAAAATCTAAAGAGCGTTAACATTCGAGCAAAAAGCATTAAATCTTTGTGGTTTTATTTACAATATGAGTTGTGTTTGTTAAATAAAACTATAAAAATTCTTTGTGTACTTATTATTTTTGCATAAAAATTTATTTGGGTACGATTTATAAGAACAAAAGTTGTGTAATTCAATATTATTACAAATATCAAGAATAATAGGAAGAACTGTGAACTATACGATGTAATATATTTATTATTATTAAAAATAAAAACTGACAAGACAACTATAATTCTTAAACTTAACAAAAAACGCATAAACAATTAATTATAAGTTATATTAAAAATTAAACTATAACACGTACAGCAACTTCCTAACAACCACCGTTCAGCTTTTAAA
>JABFOX010003491.1:0-10287 GCA_022817665.1 Axea sp. ZL-2020
AGTAACATAAATTTCAATAAATTAAAATATAAAGATAATTTAGAACCTCGTCAGTTCGCTTTCCAGAACCTTGATAAAAATCTAATATAGTTTATAGACATCCCATGTAATGACTGTTCATAATTATGTCTAGGACAAATCAAGAAATATCTAAAATTAGAATGTTTTAGTAAGTACAATATTAGGGAAGAAATGCATAATTTCACACCTTTAACTCAAAATGCGATTGGCACTACACATAATTTTAATTATGATAAAACTTAAATTTTGTATAACGAAAAAAATTATACAAAATGTTTAAGGAACGTTTAATAATTGGCCTATAATTGTAAATATGTTGATTGATTATTAGTATTGTCAAATTTGTTATGATTCTTTTTATAATTAAGTTCAAGTTATATATATTTTTCTAATGTATAAAAAGTCAACATTACAAAACAAATATAATAAACTATACGATAAATGCTTAGGTTTTCAAGAAACGATTCCAAATTTTGACCATACAAATTGGATACAGAATTTTAACTAATAATATAAATACTCATAAATATTTTAAATAAAGAAAATTAATAAAATGAGCTAAATACAAAAAGTCAAGAAACTTTCGTACTTTTAATATTTTAATCATAAAATATCATCACATGATTAATTATTTTCAATGTCTTACTTCGTTACGAAAATTGAGGTATGATAACAGAACCTGAAAGAAAATATATAAAAGAAATACACACCAAGCAACTGTTCCCATTATAATAATCGCAATATTAATTAATTTTACATTAGAAATAAATGAACTTATCTGATTGATCTGAAGAACGTTTATTCCTCAATTATGCGGAGAAATATTCATCATCGTTGACACAGGTTACATTCGTATCACCTATGCCACTTATAGCACTTAATTACACGAGATATTATAAAAAAAGTCACGTCACCGTCGATTGAAATTTTTATTTTATTAATATACATAAATAAAAGTATTTTAATTTAACCTTAGTGATCAGTGATGCTATTAAAATGTCACTTGTAATTGACAGTTATATAAATATAAACAACTGTACTTAGCGGCTGACTTCTGCGCACGAGAAAAAGTAAGACTGTCGCAAACCCTGATGTCAGAAAAGGATAAAATAATTTTCTGTGGTCACATTTGTTATAATGAGGGAAAAATGATCTAATGTCCTTGTTCTTCAACCGGACTGTAGTAAGACTATAAAGAGACATACGTTTCCCGTGATTTATAACATCTAACACGACGATAAAGAATATGTAAAAGACGAAAGCATAATCAAGTATCACATAACGGAAGTATCAAATTAATAATTGAATTGTATTAAATTATATTGCGTCTAGCAATAAAATGCTACACTTAATTAAGTAATTACATAAAATGTAAGAAATTTGTACTAAATATTTATTATAACACGAGAAAAAATATATTACACATACGATGCGACACATTTAGAGCGAAACTCGCGTTAAAGTAGGTTCGCTCAGTCACCTTACAAACTTTGCCTCGTCGGTTCGTTTTCGCGAAGTTTGAAAAGTGAAAAAACATATTTGCAATAGATGTTTACATTACTTTTCAACCGAAGAAAAACTGCTTAAACATAAACTGGATTGTACAAAAATAAACCAGTGTAAAATCATTCTTTCCGAAGATAGGAAAAATATATTAAAATGTAAAAGTTATACTCAAAAAATACCGGTTCCATATATAATTTATGCAAATACCGAGTATCTATTATGAAAGGTCACAAGTGAAACTGCAACCAAGATTTATTGCACCAGTAACACCAAATTTCAGCGTTGGATTTTACTTGTAATACAATTATAACTCTTCAAAATCGCGTTATATAAAATTCCTAGGACTGAATTGCGCTAAATTGTTTTCAGAAAAATTAAAAAGGATTGCTGAGAAAATAAACGACGTAAATTAATTAAATTTTATTTTATTTTTAAAAAGTATCACAATATATTATATATATATCTTTCATTTAATATATGTACACTTTTTACAGATACTGATAAGGAGATATGAAGGCGATGAACCTCTCACCCAATGATTGGAGACGATTCCACGCAGCAACATCCAGTCACATTTGTGATCAGCCATTTTCTACAAACGAATATAAAGTAAGAGATCATTGTCATCTAATAGGAGCTTTTACTGGCGCAGTGCATAACAATTGAAATTTAAATTATCAAATTAGTTTTAATATTCGTAATTTAAACGTAATTTAAACAATTACGACGCTCATTTCCTAATCAAAGATGTTACTAACTGTTTCGAGGGAGATATTAAAGTTATTCCGGTAAATTTAGAACAATACATCTCATTTATTAAGTTTGTAAAAGGTACAAAAATAAGGTTTAGTTTTATCGATTCTTTGAGATTTTTAAATTGCTCTCTTGAAAAGTTAGCTTCATATTTGAATAATGATAGTAAAAATATTTTAAAATCACAATTTAATGACACAGAACAATTTAATTTATTAACTCGTAAGGGTATATTTCCTTACGACTACGTCACGGAAATGAGCGTTTTAAATGAATCATGTTTACCACCGTGCGAAAAGTTTTATAATAAAACGAATGATATTGGTGTGAGTGAGAGTGATTATGTACATGCTTTGAATGTATGGAAAGTATTTAATTGTAAGACTATAGGCGAGTATTCCGATTTGTATTTGAAAACAGGTGTATTGTTACTCGCGGATATCTTTGAAAATTTCAGAAACTCGCTTTTAAAAACATATAATTTAGACCCTGCTCATTACTTTACACTTTCCGGTTTGGCATTCGATTGCGCGCTAAAACATAGTCGAATAGAATTGGAACATTTAACGGATATCGACATGCTCATGTTTATCGAACGGTGCATTCGCGGTGGACTTAGCCAATGTTCCAATCGATATGTTCGCGCTAATAATAAGTTCATGCCCGATTTTGACACGATCAAAGAATCCAAATATATAATGTATTTCGATATCAACAACTTGTATGGTTGGGCAAAGTGTCTACCATTACCTACAGGCGGTTTTGAATGGCTTGACAATATAGAAAATTTTAATATTAACGATATACCTGACAACTCTGAAACTGGCTACATTTTATAAGTTGACTTGACTTATACCGAAAAAATTCACAACTTGCAAACAGATTTGCCAAAGTGTCCGGAAAAATCGATACCGCCAGGCTCAAAACACCCCAAATTACTCGCCACATTATTTAATAAAGATCGGTACATAATTTATTTCACAAATTTAAAAGAAATACTCGCCCATGGTCTTATTGTAAATAGAATACATCGCGTGTTGAAATTCGAGCAATCTCCGTGGTTAAAATCATACATAGAATTAAATACTGATTTGAGAAAGTTAGCTAAAAATGATTTTGAGAATAATTTATACAAGTTAATGAATAATGCGGTATTTGGTAAAACCATGGAGAATGTGCGAAATAGAGTGGATGTTAAAATAAGGAATGAATGGGACGGAAGGTACGGTGTCGAAGCTTTAATATCAAAACCAAATTTTTACAGAAGAGTTGTTTTTGCTGAGGATTTGATTGCGATAGAATTAAAAAAAATGTCTGTTACAATAGATAAACCTATTTACGTGGGAATGTGTATATTGGACATTTCTAAAACATTAATGTACAATTTTCACTACGATTATATATTACCGAAATTTAAAGAAAATGTAAATCTTCTATACACCGATACTGACAGTTTAATTTACGAATTCAAGTGTGATGATATGTATGAATGTATGAAAGATGATATCGATAGATATGATACGAGCGATTATTTTGTAAATAATGTATATAATATTCCATTAGTTAATAAAAAAATTGTTGGGAAAATGAAAGATGAGTATAAGGGTAAAGTAATAAAGGAATTTGTTGGTCTCAGGTCAAAAATGTATGCGGTGCGTGAAGTGGATGAAAGTGAGACAAAGAAAGTGAAAGGAATAAAAATGACTGTTGTGAGGAAAAATATTTTTTTTAATGATTACGTTAAGTGTTTGGAAGAAGCGTGTCAAATTAAGCGTAGTCAAAATTGTATAAGGTCTAAGCTATATAACGTGTATACAGTGTGTGAAGAAAAGATCGCGCTGAGTCCCCACGATAACAAGCGAAGTTTAATAGAAAATTGTACAGAAACATTGCCGTGGGGACATAAAGATTTGATGGAATATAAATAAAAATATATTTTAAAAATTGAAAAATGTTTTTGGCTTACCTAATCCAAGCTTTCTTCTAATTCCGAAGGTGGTAGATTTAAGATGTGGTGTGGGTTCCCATCCGAATATACAATTTCGGTACACACCATCTTCTCCTTCTCCACCTCCTCCTCCTCCTCTGCCACCTCCATTTTGTTCTCCTCATCATGATTATGATACTATAATAATAATAATAATAATAATGTAGGAATATTTATTTAAAATAAAAATTTATTTTAATTACAATGAAATTATTTATATGAAAGTGAATAACATTTTACATAACACTAATAAAATTTTCACAATTATCAGTACAATTTATAATTAATACAAACGATGTTGTTGTCTATTCAGTAACTTCTTAAAAACTGACAAGCGCTCGCATTATTCAACAGAAGTTTGCAACGATAAACAAAATTAACAAATAATTGCATAGCAACATAATTTTAAAATCCTACAAATCCACCCTCCTAAAAGAAACATTCGCCTCGAATGAAGGTCAATAACTATGATTATTCCATAACCCAAGGTTTTATGAATTCGGCACACGAACTAGTTAATTGGGGACCTTCTCCGGACCCTACTCGCTGTACATCATAGGTATCGTTAAATTTAGTTTTAATGATGCGATACGGTCCTAAATATTTAGCTCTAAGTTTTCTTCCTGTAATCATTTGCGTTTGTTTTATAGCAACGAGATCACCACACTTGTACTTCTTCGGGATGCGTCGTCTTAAGTTATATCTTTGCTGGTTTTCCTGTTGCACCTTTAGAATTTGCTTTTTAGCTGTGTCTCTCAACAAACTTCACTCTTGGTCAAAGCGTTGCTGGAACTCTTCTTCAACTAATTCCTTAAGTCTAATATGTTCTTTGCAATTCATTGTAGTACCAAATAGTAGCTGGAATGGTGTGGTGTTTATACTTCGTTGGTAAGTTGAATTTAGCGTATATTGCAACTTAGCAACATGTTGAAACCACTTTGTTGGATCGTCGATTGATAATTTGGTCAAAATTGGAATAATTGAACGATTAATTCTTTCTACTTGTCCATTAGCCCGAGGGAGTCCAGTTGTTATAACAGAATGTTGGATCTTTTCATTTTTACAATATTGCTGAAAATCTTCAGAAGTAAAAGCGGTTCCTTTGTCAGAGATAATTAAGCGTGGATTACCAAGTATTTGCTTTTGTTGTTCTATTTTTTTAATAACTTCAGCTGTTGATGTCGACTTAGAAGGATATAACCATGTAAACTTAGTGAATGAATCTACTATAACCAAAATATATTGGTACTGCTCCTTAGTGACATGTAACGGACTAAAATGGTCAATATGATACGTGTGCAGAGGAATATCAAGTTTTGGAATTGAGTGTAGAAAACCTTCTTGTTTTCCTTCTTTTCTATTGGCCATTATGCATAGCACACAATTTGATACATGTCTTTCGACTTTATCATGTAACTTTGGAATGTAATATTTCTGTCTAATCTTATCTTCAGTTCTTCTACCCGAAATATGACCTTTTTCGTGAACTGCTCTAATAATATATTGTTCGATTGTGGCTGGAATTATTAATAAATCAACACCATTAATAAACTTGTATAACGCATCATTTCGTATGGAATAATCGTTACTCTTCTTGTCACGAACAGTTTGCTTAATGAAGCGTATTCCTTCATCCTCTTCTTGAGCCTTAATGACTCGTGCCGTAACATCAAACTCTTCTATAGTTAAAACAGCATATCGACTTAACGCATCTACATGTTTCATTCTAATACCTGATCGGTGTTCGATTTCACAGTCAAAACTTGCGAGGAATTTAGCCCATCTCCATATCTTGGGAGAAAGTTCTTGCTTTTTCATTGTTTGATTAAACGCGGAACAATCGGTTACAATTTTAAATTTTATACCTAATAAATATATTTTGAATTTTCTGAGGGCTTCGATAATTGCAAGCACTTCAAGCTCGTAACTGGGATATTCCTGTTGGGTCTCAGTAGTTTTTCGACTCATATAATAAATAGGATGCCACTGATTATCAATAGTCGAACGTTGCATAAGAATGGCTCCAAATCCATCCTTATTTGCGTCAATATGGAATTCTGTGTCACACTGTGGGTCAAATAATTTTAATACTGGTTCGTTGTTGAGTACAAGTTTTAAATCAGCAAATGCGCGTCTTTCTTCAGGTCCAATATTAAACGGTTTGTTACCTCGTAGCATATCACTTAATGGTTTCGCCAAAGTGCTGTAGGACTTAATGAATTTGCGAAATACCCGATTAGTCCAAGAAAACTTTGCAAGTCCTTTAATGACTTAGGCTCAGGATATTCAGTGACAACTCGTATTTTATTAGGAGAGGGGTAGATTCTACCGTCCTCAATAATTTGGCCAAAAACTTCGACACGTTTCATTAGAAATTGACACTTTTGAAATTTAATTTCAAGTCCGTATTCTCTACATATTTTAAAAACAACCTTCAATCGGGCGACTGCTTCATCCAGATTAGCAGCCAGAATAACAATGTCATCAAAATATACAATAACAATTTTTTTAATTATTAGATCCCTAAAAATAAAATTTATAAAACGCTGAAATACGGAATATTATTACCTTTACCAAATCCAGACATAGTGCATCTTTCAGTCTTGATCTCTTTAGGTTTTAATTTTACAATCATATCTTCGCGAATTAAAGTAATAGGACTACCTGTATCTATTAACGCGGTAAAATAGATATCATCTATCATTACTTCTTTTAACGGCTGTGTTTTGGATATTGAATCGATTAAGTTAACAGATGAATTTGACTTAACTTTAACTTTAGGATTTATTTTGCACTCAACAGAAATATGTCCAAATTCATTACAATTAAAACATCTAGTACCAGGATGTTTGAACGGACACACATTCGAAGAATGGTTCATCCCACCGAAATTGAAACATCTACGAGGTTTCATAATTTGGTCATTAGAATTTACAATTTTATCATTATTTGCATTGGTAGCAATTTTGCTATAATGAGCCGTACTAGTAGTTTTCGCATTTTTATTATAAACTTCGTAATTACCCTTATTAAAACGTGGTTGTATTTTATTGATGTTACATTGAATTTTTTCGTAAATTTTGAGTCGTTCTTTAAATTCTTTAAAATTACTCGCGCCGTACAATATATCTTTATTACTAATACAGTCGTTGATACCCGAAATTATATAATCAATTACCGCTTCGTCTTCGATTTTACCTCTTAATGAGATTTCTTTCATAATTAAGAAATATTCTTGCGCAGTCTCTGAATGTCTCATTTAGCGTTGGGTTAACATCTCGTGCAACTGGGCACTCGTTACTTTGGTTGAAAGCTCTTCCTCTAGAGTCTCCTTTAATTTCTTCCAAGAATTGAGATTTGTCTCACTTTGAATAAAAAGTTTTGCTAAACCCTTTAGCGACTTCTTAGCAAAAACAACTGTTTGCAATTCGCTCCAATCGAAAAGAATGGAAACATCTTCAAAATCTGATATCCGCTTTTCTATGGGACAGTTGTCAACACCATTAAATTCACGAATGGTTTCTTCGATATCACGATAGCCAAGTGTAAATTTAGTAGTTTGATTACGTCGTACATCTATGTCGTTATCATGACTTCTTTTTGAAACATGGCTAATTTCATCGTCGTCATCAGAGGAGTCTGGTTCATTATCACTAAACAGTGACTCGAGGTTCATCAAACCTAATATTATGTTTCTTTTCAAAACTTCCTTAGTACCCACATAATTAATGCCTAAAATATTGCAAACAGAAATTAAATCTCCCAGCGAAAATCGGGTTAAATAATCAATTTTGTCTCTAAATTCATCAGAATCATCAGTGAATGCAAATCCAGAAAACATATATAATTTCTTTTTGACGTTTTTAGCAGCGTCTCTTTCGAAAATTATATTATATAAAAGGTTTAACACGTTTCGTGGTGCAGAGCTGAGTCGTGCCTTAACGCATTTAATATCGTTTATACTCGTCATTTTATTTAATTATTATTAACTTAATATATTCAATTTAAAACAAGGCTATATAATATAATTAATCCATAAATCAGTATTTAATATAATCAAAAGAAAAAATGAATGAATGAAATTATCTATTACAAATAATCAGTTTATGTAATATTTAAATTATTATGTTTGCGATCTTACCTTGTCCGATGTTTTACTTACGTACTTAAAAATAATTTGAAATAAATCAATATATAAATTTTTTTTTTTTTTTTATTTCTAACCAAACGTCGTATCTTCGTTTCTAAGTGTTTCTTCGTCAAAACGCTGTATCATTTTATTTTATTGCTTCGCCAATTATCGTATCGTTTTTCCTTATTAATTTAACCAAACACATATCTTCTTTTCTTCGTATCGTCTTTTCTTTATTTCGTCAGAAAATTATATCGTCTTATCCTTATGCCGTCAGAAATTCGTCTTATCTTTGCTTCATTTCACTTTTCTATATTCACTTTCTTTAACTATTTTAATAGCATCCCGGACGAGCCCCCATAATTGTAGGAATATTTATTTTAAATAAATATTTATAAATTTATTTTAAATAAATATTCCTACAGATATAATTTGGTTATTCGAACAAAAGACAAATGTAAATTTACCCTATGAGGAAATCGCAATATAATGAATGAATCATCAATATTTAATTCTTGTGTAAACTTAGATACACGATATTTATATTCTATATTACTTTATTAACAATGCAATTAAATTTTAATACATTAATCAAATTTTATTATTTATTTTAAATTAATTTAAAATTATCTTTTAGAACATTTCCAATACCATTTTTTCAATATTTTTGTATATGTTATAACAGAAACAAAAATTTTTTATCAAAAAATACATAAATGTATATTGTAATGGATAAAAAGAAAAAAAAAACTTCTATATTATTATAAAATATGTTTGTGCATGTATATTTTATACAACTTCAAGATAATTTGTCACAATATTTTACAAATTTGTTTAGAAATATTTCTTAATAAAAAACTAATAATTAAGGCTATTCTTAAAATTTTTAATTAAATATTAATTAAGAATTAATTAAAAAAAATAAAAAGACTTAATTGAATAAATTTGAAATAATCATTTAAATACTTTAATTAATTGCGCTAATATTTAATTTAGTGTAACCAAATTTAGCATTATTTCTAAAGATATTAATTTATAAAAAAAATTCTTATAGTTTATATTTTTATCGATATCATATATATGTTGAATCATATTGTATTTCTTGTTACCGCCTTTGTTTTACAGAATCCTTTGTTGTAATTTCATAATAGGAAAGTGTTGTCTTATTTAGAAATACAAATTTCAAGAAAATGCCGTGAGAATATTATTACCGTGGGCAATTAGAAAGATCGAATCACGAAGATTTGTATCTTCCTTAATCGATTGATGATGTGAATCTGGATTCTTTGTAGCTCTTTGTTACACCAACTTCCGTTTCATGTCTCGATTGCGATGTCCGCAGTTTAACACGCATGCTGCACGTCTAATGTATACTGAATCACTGAACATTTCGAACATATTCAAGGTTTACATCCGGACCCATTGCTCGCGCTTTTACTTTTTCTTTCGCATTATAGTTTCTTCTGCAAACTTGATTATGGAATGAACTCAGTTATATTTAATGAAATTAAATATTCATATTTTTTACATAAAATTTCATATAAATATAAACAATCTGATTTTGTTCTGAATAAGGTAACATCTTTTGAAATTATTTTAATCAATAACAAATTTCATCAATTAAACCTCATGTTACAACGCTTGCATGGATTCATTTTCATTCTTGTTTTAATACATTTATTATAAAAATTGACTTTTAATTTTAAAGCACAATTTTTACATCGGGTTATATTTTCATGGTAAGCCATTTTTATTAGCAATTTCACACTTAATTGAGTCAAATGACATTTTATGCAGATTTATGTCTTATTAATGAAAATTTTCAGCGTGACAAGAATGTATGTAACACGAAGGCGAGCGCAGATTTACCATTTGCATAAGCCAACAG
>JABFOX010003492.1:0-10286 GCA_022817665.1 Axea sp. ZL-2020
AATATTGAAATTTGATTTAAGGTATTTAACTTATTACTTATATCATGTACATCCCCAAGTATAGAATTTCCAAAATATCTAAATGTTAAGGATATGTAGTAGCATTTGAAATTTAATGCATTTGTACATTAATTTTTAATAAACTCGAAACTGAATATCAATTTACGGTGTACGGATTGAAAGTTTAGGATACATTTTTAATAATAATATTTTAACAAATGCTAATATTTCCATCGCACTGATTACTGTAACATTTTACACAACGGAGTTTTATACAAGAATATATATTTATTGAAGAAGAAGTGTGTTCATAAATGTTGTAATTTTAATTTAAACGCATTTGATATATATTTTTAATAATACATTTCTTGCAAGACGTATTTACATTTTTATATTATTTAGATGTATTTTTATAAAATATAACTTAATATTAACTCTTTTTAAGAGGAATACATGAAATA
This sequence comes from Axea sp. ZL-2020, assembly GCA_022817665.1. Lineage (NCBI taxonomy): Eukaryota > Metazoa > Arthropoda > Insecta > Hymenoptera > Scelionidae > Axea > Axea sp. ZL-2020. Next base: position 462 of record JABFOX010003492.1, read on the forward strand.
ACTTTTTTACGCATTAAAACAAATTATATATGTTTACCCATTGTCATTTAATATATTGTATAAATATAATTGTGTAAAATATTATTAAGTAATATAAAATATATATTGCAAGACCATCTAGATTTTAGAAGCGATTTTATTGTTTAAATAATTTATTTCAAAAAATACTTGTATAGCAATTATAATTATAACAACTTAAATATTAATTATCAAAATATAATTTTATTTAGTTTATAAAAAATAATAAGACTGACATTGGTAAAACGTTATTTTAGTGTTTAAATGTTGGTGGTCGTTGAAATGTTAAATAAATTTTACATGCAATATTAAATGAACAATGCAAATTTGTTGACATTAAATGCATTTTTGTTTAATATAATTTTGCGTTAATTCAATCAGCTTTCTTTTAGGTTATTTTTATTGTAATATTTAACTGTTTTATTTATTTTTTTAATAACATTTCTGCAGTACGTTTTCCAAGACAAGTGAATAAAAGTGTAATATCATAAAAGAAAAATCATTCATTTTTCTATTAATTGAAAAAAAAGTAAAATAAAATGTCATTTGTATGTTGCAGGTACGCCGCCATTTTCTAGACACATGTAAACCATTCTTGCCATGCAGAGTCGAAATTGTCAGGTATAGTAACCACTTGCATCGTTAATGCTGCATGTGGTAATTCAATTACGGACGACCGCAAAATTTAATGCCCCACGAGCGCACAAGACCACGTGAAATGAAGGGCCAATAGGGTTGCGTTTCCTGTCACGCGCTGTTTTTCGTTTTACATATTTGTATCTTTCGTGTCCCGCTTCGATGAGCGTTACAAGCAGGATTAACGTCATATTCGATAATGCCTCGATGCGAAACAACATTTTTCTTTGCATATTTTTTATCATTTCGATGCTGAGCATCGTTGACAGATTCCGCTGTTTTCAAGTTCCTATCGCCTCAATGTTTTTTTATCGCAGTTAAAAGAAATTTTATTTTTTCAATGCTTTCGATGGTATCAATCGAAAAACATGTTCATACATTTTTTTTTAACAAAACAATAACTTGATCCGCGCACCAAGAATTAAATATATATCGACAACAAAGTTGTCATAAAGGTGCGTGAAAAGATAAAGAAAAAGGAGGAAAGAATTCGAAATAAAATAAGAGAGAGAATGAATGAACCAATTTTTATAATCGAAACAAAGTAGCCGAGGGGCGCATGAGAACAAGCAGAAACCTTATAGTTGTAGTTAAGCTCACCCACGTCAAATACACGCTAGAGCCACAGGCAACGTTAGATTAGTTGTTCAGTAAAATCTGTCTTGATTGTTCTTATTATTGCTCGTCGAATGACACATTAAACGTATTTTGTTTGGAACTGGCACGTGCGTTTTCGACGAGTTTCCTCGTAGCTCTATAAAATTACAATATTCATTCTACTTAATGTTTCTTCTTACACTTTTCATTTTTTCCTCAACAATGCTGTTTATTTTGCTATATAAACTGCTGTTTCTCACAATTTTATTTTAAAATCTTTATTCAGTTAAATAACTGTTTTTATATATAATTGTTTCAATATTTAGAATGAATATTTCAGAAGAAAAGAAAATTCGATTAATTTAAATTACGTGATTAATTCCAATACTTGAATCATTATTCGAATACGTCAGATATTCAACTATTGAAATACTTTCTAACATTTCAATATTTAGTTTTTAAAAAATACATATTATGAAGTATATGGACACTTAAATACTAAAAAAGGAAAAAAATATAAACAAAGATTATTTTGATTTTAAATGTTTAATATTGATTTAACGGGTTTTCGACACATTATTTTAACGCTTTTTCTAATTTTGATCCAATATATTTTCTTAATTTTGTTATGACTATCTAACGCTCTCGTTTATTTAATTTATACTACTTGTTTAAGAGTTTGCCTAATAAACCGTATACATTTTTGAATGAATCATGAGATTTTTTGGTAATCTAACCTATCTTGAGTATTTAAATCAATTAAATAATGAAATAATTTAAAGTTCATAAGAGAAATAACTCTCATTTGTTGATTTTATTACTATTTATATGTAATATTCAATGCATGTAAATGCATTAATATAATATATTAATGCATTATTCGTAGGTCAACATGTCAAAAGATCGATAGATTACTAAATCGATAGATTATTATAATAAAGGTCATAATACTGATACTTCAAGTGATTAATAATATCGAAAGATCAACAAATCGATTTATTGAAAGATCGGTATATGTTATCTCATATTATTGACAAGAGTTATATCTGAGAGAAATTTTATTTTCAATCAATTCTATGCAGTCTCAATGCTGTATATTTTCTGTGATAATCGTGTCATGTCGTTGTACAGTATATTTTATGTCATCGGCTGTATTGTGTCAGTGTCCTGAGACATTCATGTTTTGCCAATTTTCCGTTCCGTACGTGAAATAACAATTTTCTTTATCGTTTGTGATACGTTCATTTTCTGTACTGTCCGTGAATGATTTTACATATTTCATTGTACATTATTTATGCATGTGTTTGTTATTAGAACTTAAACGAATCCTAACAATACAATCGATGCATTTAAACGATTTATAGTAAAAATTATTAACGTAATAATCGACAATAATTTGAAACACTTGCATATTCAAATACGTACACTTTCCGTATATATTTGTATTTAGTATTTATTACAATGGAAAATATACTTCTTGTCATTCTGCAATGTTTCTTGCTGTCACATTTTAAAAACAACATGATGACAACTTTTAAGTTGTTATCAAAATAAATTTGATTTTACAATAAATATGATTGTTCTTATAATAGTCTTTTAATACCATAGAATGATCGTTCAATTACCTAGAATTTCATTATTGATTTTATTAGCTCTGAAAAAGACCAAGATCTTTAACATTTAATATTAAAGATAAAAAGATATTTATTAAGATATATATGATTTGTTGAAAAAATTATCGTATTTGTCTTCATTTTTAATTTTGCACGTGAATTTAATCTTGTGCACGTGTCTTAAATCCTTTTTCCATAATTGTATGAGGTGTTTTACGAACAAAGCTTTTCGGGCACAGACTTAAAGGGTTCCCGAATTCCCTGCGGTATATTTTCAAAGGAATTAGTGATGTACTCTCGTTCGGTTTGACACTTCAATTAGAGGGTCATAATTAATGACTCCTCTCATACATCCAAACGCGATTTGTCATTTAACTGACGCATTTTATCAAATTGTCATAGGATACGAAAAATGCGTGCACTTTAAATTCGCTCTGCAGCTTCTATTTTGGAACGTTTTTGCGCGTCTTTACTTATGACGTTCGCACGTGCACGCGCCCCAGCAAAAGTCTTTGGCGTTTGATCGATTCGTTTGGTGTTTGAAGATTACAGTCACTTACAGCTGTACGCAGAATGATTGGACCAACGCCAACCAATCGAATGAGCATTTATTCAACCATTGACATACATCCGTACGTATCCATTTATCTACCTCTCACGATTCTTGTTTCAATGCTACTGAATCGGGGATGACACGAATGTCAATCGGCTGTGACCGAACGGCATAATTTCAAATGCACGTTTATCTAGATTTCACGCTAGATTAATATAGTTGTATGCAAATTCTAAAGTATGCCTCTATTGTATATATTAAACGAAATTCGATGCATTACATAAAAGGTGCTTAAAAATATAATATGAAATTACTTGCGTTGAAATGGAACGCATGAAACACACGTGTTATACATTTCTGCAAATATTCCAATTTAAATGTTTATTTTATATTATGTATACAAACCACAAGTACGAAAATAAAGCTTATAAATAAAATTTGTCAACATAGCGATGGAAAATAAGTTTCTATCTCGTTCTCTATCTTTTTCTCTATCTTTTTAACGTTCTCTATCAATTTAACGATCAGTGGTATAATGAATTGAAATAAACGAAATAAATAAATTGCGAAAGTAAATCCAATATTCATTTGAAGTCACAATCTCATTAAATCTAAACTTTGAAAAATCATCCGACCATTTCATGAATTTAAATTCGCATAAAATTGCTCAATTATTCGATTGCATTCAATAGTGTATAAGGATCATGGATTATTTGTCTGCTGTGTATAAATATTTATTTTCGTATTGGTAAAAGAAAACAGATTGACTACCAGTGCATACGCATATCTGCGCTTCGCTGGCGTTCGTACGTTTGATGAGCGCGTTCATCCACACACTCGATCGTGGGCGTCAAGAGGGATATAGCAGTATCGAAATGTAAGGGACATTACTTACGACTCAAATACACAGCTACGAACACATTGATACGTGAGTGACGAGCAAATGTACTCAGTTTTCCATTGAGATATATAGATCCGACGCGTTGTACAAATCACGCTAAATTGCTCATATTTAAGCCATTTTCACAGTATCTAACAGAACAGTGTTTTTTAAAATATATTTCAATTAATAATGGTCTAATTAAAATCATTCAACGTTTAGAATTATACGCTCAAATTACTACAGAATGTTATAACGCGTAACGTTGCATAAAAATTAAACTGTACCGATTTAGAAAAATTGCCTTACTATTGAAGATCGATTTACAGATGAAATCAAATTCTTTTTAATCCTACGTGCAAAATTGTCAACATGCGAAGGTTTGAAATATATTCTGTTAAGAATTCGGTAATGGCAGAATAACAGCGAAGATTTCATAAGTTTTATGACAAAAAAATGTATTCTTTTACACTGTATCGTGGATTAACAAATTATGTTATGTTATACAAATTTATCCGTGTGCTTAAAATATTTGATTTGTGTCGGAAATTAAACGACGTTAATTTTATTGATCGTGGCTTTTCATTACTTCACTTCTAGCAATAAAATGGTGTCTCATAAAGTGCGATGACTTCGCGAAAGCGAAAGTTCCTTTTTTCGTCGGGTTTTTGTTGTTTTCGTATCGCGTAAATATTACCGTAGTCCGCCCACATTCTTAGAACGAGTGGGATTCGGGAGACAACATCGAAGAGAGGGGACACAGACTAGTCGGAGAAAGGGCGAGGGTTCGATTGGATTCTCTGACATTTCTTGTCTCTTCGTTTAGTTACCGTAAAGCCGGCAGATTCATCTTGCGCGGTAACCGGAAGCGATCAAGCTTGCGAAACTCTAAGGATAAGACCGTCCACTCGATCAAGACAACGAAAGCCTTCGGAAGGATACTGGATAAACTAGACTCGATTGGATTTTCCATCATTGTCTCGATCTTTTTATTGCTTCCCTTTATTTATTGTGTCCTTCCTGCGTCTCGACGTTCATATTGCATCTCCAATTTGAAAAAATTGTTTTTCTTTTTTGCTTTTTTTTTTTTTTTTTTATTTTTCTTTTTTTTGTCCTTTTTTTGTTTCTGTGTGTAGTATTTACTGCGTCCTTCCTTGGGGGTGGGGTGTCAGTTGATACTCCAATATGAAAAAATTTTTTTATTTTTTTTCCTTTTTTTTTTTTTTTTAATTTTTCGCTTTTTTCGGATTAAACAAACTAAAGCTTATTATATTAAAACGAATCCGTATTATTTTGTTAGTTTATTTTACTTTTAACAATTTTTAAAACATCCATAGATTGTTCAAGCTATTTGAAGTAAAATAAAATATTTCAAGATGATACTCTTATATTTGCTCTTGATAATTTAAATATTTTAAATAACCAGTCTTCTTCCATCAATATTAAATTATATTATGTTACAGAATTTTAATGAAGTATATACGAATAAGATTGTAAAGAATTACCTATTATAAAGATAAGAATTTGTTCATTATGTTATAAATAGGTATGTTTTTACAATTGGACAATTTACAAGTGGACAAGGAAACAAGTAAAAATGTCGAGTTGAATGAATTATTTTTGGTAAACATCGGATTATATTTTCGATTAAATTAAACAGATGTCAGCGTAATAGGATAAAAAAATCTATTAAGAATTACAGCCATTACATTTTTATCTATTAAAGACATTAAATAACAATAATAATAAGATTTTGCAATAAGACACGCCTTGTTCTTATGACATATCTGAAGGCGGTCAAATTATAGCGCATCTAAAGACCGGAACGTACGATTCATTAACTGTGATGGCTCGTCAAGGGTGGACTTATATCAAGATCGAGAGCGGCATCGCATCACATAAGAACGGACATAAATGTATACCGAGGCAGGCAGATTAGATTGAGAACAAGGAGCGGTCTGCTAGATTTTGTGTACCATTTTAGTGGCATTTGGTGTCACTTGCGAATTCGATTCAGTTTGACACCGTTAGTAACTTTCTTCAGTTCATCCGTCCCGGAATATCGAAAGTAGCTGTCCATATTTATCCCTTATGCGCACTTATCATTTCGGATAATGCTCTGTGAAATAGGAGTATCGACAGACGCAACATTGACATAATATACAAGGATAAATATGCCCGAATGATTTATGTCTTATTTGACATCATTCCAGTAAATTACATTTAACATAAAATTAATATCGTACAAATACCATTCTTTATTTATTATTTCTAACGATTGATAATGAATTTTTGCTTTGTTAGAGATTTATTAATTTTGTAATTATTGGTTTTGTAATTAACACGTCGAGGTTTAAATTATGCAACACCTAATCTCGTACCGCACGCATTACTGGACAGAATAACAAGAATTTATGTTTGTGCGTTAATTTTTATTCTTTACGTTTTAATAAATAAATCAATATTTTTATGAATTATTGTAAAAAGCGTAATCCGTCATGCGTTTAATAGCAAGAATAGTCACTTTTTTTACCAAACTATTAAAAATAATTGAATGTCAAACAAACTAAACATATAAATTTACATGAATGTTATAATAATACTATCATATTTCAATATAGCAATATCAAAATTAAAATAAAACCTATATTATTTGGATTTTTCAATGTCACGTTTTTCGGTATTTTGTACTTTATTAATGCGCGCATGAAATTTTCGATGAATTATAAAATCAATTTTTTAAATTAAAAGTAGATCAATTCAGTTTCCAGTGGACATGAATTCGTATCGACATACATCACGTGCAGTAATTTGAAATAATTTTGCAAAAATATACAAATGGCATTTGTAATATTATAGAGAATTCAATTTTAGTAGAAATGTGAGTATTTTGAAGTGTATTTCATTTGATCAATAAAATTAATATACTTTGACGTGTTCTATAAATGCTGCCACAGTAGAATTGAGTACATATCGTTAATTGAAGGATGACGCGGAGCATAGAGTGAGAGATAAGTAGATTGATGGAGTAATAATAAAAAGATTACGTCGGGAAAAGGAGAGATACAGTTTAGCGATTCGTCAAGCTCGCAAAACCACGCTGAAACGTCTATTCGAAGGGGCCTTACTGATGAACGGTAAAATAAGCTTCAATTTTCTAGACGAGTGCACTCGCACATATTTCGCTAACTTGTAATTTGTGCGAGTACACATTGGGGATCGAAGGAATTGCGGGGGGATCAAGCTCGTTGCTTATGAACAACAATGTACGTTGATCACAGGGGCAAGACCTGGCCGTGACAAACAAATATAAAATGGGGATTTATGTTCGAACTTAATGTATTAATACTGTGGAATCATTCATTTGAGTTAAGGATTATTGATTCCCTAATTAATTAGACCGAGACATTGTCGGAGACATATTCCACAGTGTTCATAAATTAATGAAATACTTAGTCAATAAATTTATCCCTTTCTAATAGCAATAAGTTTGAAGAAAATAACGATGCATGAAATGTAAACTGAATCGACCAGTACTCTCTTTCACAAATAAGTAATCGTTATATAAATCTTATTTCAAAAGGGTTAATAAAAAAAAAAAACATTTTTTATTTCAGAGACTAAAAGCGAAGAAAACGTAAAAGATTTGAAAAGGTTTAAAAAGGTCAAACGATTCTTTTGATAAGGAATTCAAGTCGTTAATATTTAGAAATTTGTAAAAATAGCTCGGTTGCGTTCATGTTATAATAAGTTGACAAAAATATTGCGACAAATATGTAGTGTACAAATCTGTAGTTTATTCTTAATAACTTTTTTGTTATTTCTACTTATTTAATATAAACTGGTGTTTGCACATGAAATTTATGATTATATTAAACCAATTTCTAATGTTGGGCAACATTTAAATATTTATACTTAGTATTGATTATTTTAAGAGCTAGCCAATAAATTTGATAATGACTGGAAAATCAAGAAAGAGTTTAGAATTAAATCAATTTAAATTAAATTTGAGTCAAAAATATAGGTTATTTTATTTATTTAATATATACATTTAAATATTTAGCCATAAAAATAAAAGAAATAAAGTGTATCTCAAATCATTTGTTTATAAAATGACATTATCTTGTTATATTCATATTTCATTTTTTAATATTCTAAGTATTATAACTACATTTATAAATGAGAATGCCAAACTAAAGATATACAAAATTACCATAGCATTCTGAGATAATACATTATCAATATTTTTGTGTATTATTTAGCAAAGAAACAGAAAATAAAATGTAATCACATTAGTTTTATATTATTTTTTCATATAATAATGTGGAATAATAGTATACAAATACATATTTTATATTTTACATTTGTGCTACTGAAGTATTTTCTGTTTAAATTCACTTTCTAAGTAGAGTTTATCTAACTTTATCTATATCGACATAATAAATGCGCGTCCATTTTTATATTGTATTATGCGTGTAACTTTGATCGGCAAACTTATACAGCGGTGCCGGTTGTCCTCTTGAAAGGATCGGTGTTGCGCACTGTGCTAATAATAACACATGACTGACTTGTTCAAGCAGAGAAGGAGAACGGGCACAGCAGCAGTTGCACGGTTCACCAACGTCGGGACTAGGCGCGCCCCCTGGCGAACGAAACAAGATGCTTATGCCACACCCGTATCCAGGTCTGTAGCTAGTAGTATTTGAGGACGCGGAGTACCGGACACCTTGCGAGTTATAGCGTGACGTGGAAATGGCTCGGCACTTTAACAAATTCGATAATTTCTTCCCTCCATAATTAATTATTCGGCTTAATTGTTCATACCTGTGTTCAAAGGGCCCAGTCATTTCAACGATAATATATAATCGAGCTTTTTACACACACAAATGTGCATCATAAATTGGTTATTATTGTCCTATTTTGTGTTTTGTCCCAAGACCTGTTTTTTCAGTTGCGGATCGTTTTTGGGATGTTCTCAGATGCCACCACATGTCATGTCATTATATGTCCTTATTATACACGTTTCACTATTTATTATATTATACATTACTATACATTATTATTTTACAGGAGCAGGACCAGACTAGATTATGTCGAGTATTTGGCATGCGTAGGATTAGATCTTTCGTTACATTATTTTCAATAGACTTTGATGCTGAGGATGGTTATCGAAAAATTTGATAAGTTTATTAATCTGTAGTTTCTCGCTGCATGTAATTTTAACAGAGTCCCGACCTCGGAGATTCTTGGAGTGGGGGCTTCGATTTTATCGTTTTTTATTTATTTCATAATTGGTACATGCATAGATTGTTTTTACAAAACTTTATAGGATCCAATTTAAGGGATGAAATTTATTATTCGTTGTACTTTTTTTCTGTTTTTTATTTTATTTCATTTAATTCAATGTTTTGCACAATTTTAAACCTTATATATTTTTTTGCTGAACTGTTCTAATATTTAATGTTTCGAAAGGTGATAAACGGACCGGGGACCAGAATGTTCCAGCATTAAATGCAGGTAAATATTTA